>PVJH01015944.1:0-51616 GCA_004026705.1 Nesogale talazaci
GAATCTACATATAAACCTCCTCCCTGGGGGACAGGCAGCAGAGAAGAGGGTGAAGGGAGACATCCAGGGTGTAAGATATGACAAAATAGTAATAATTTATAAATTATCAAGGGTTCATGGGGGAAGGGGAAAAATGAGCAGTTACCAAAGGCTCAAATAGAAAGCATTTTGAGAATGATGAGGGAAACTGTGGCAGTCATGTACTCTTGTGTCGATTTCAGGATTGGGAGTGTAGGGGTGGAGTCTAGCCTGTCTATCTGGAGATAGCCAATGAGACCTCTCTGTGGGCATGGCTTTCTCCTGAGAATCCTGGGAAGTCTTAAGCTATTTCCCCTGGGAGGTGAAAGACTCACTGGACACTTTGGGAGACATTGCAACTGACAAGACACAAGGCAGCACGCTGATAGACCCTGAATTCTGAAACTGGAGGAGCCAGGGGAAGAGGCCTGCCAGCGCTGAGATGCTTCTACTCCCACTAGAAAGATAGAAAAGACTCTGCACCCACTGGCCTGTGATTGTCCTGGTGTCACTGAATTTGCTTTGTGAGTCGAAAGAAGACTTTGAAGGCTATATGAAGACATATAGGCTAATATCAGATGGACTGGACTGGGTTGGGAAGTTTTCTTAATGCACAGTTACTCTTGTATATAAAACCCTTTCTCGTATATATGTGTGTCTATGAATTTGTTTCCTGTTAGCCTACCTGGTCTAACACAGAAGCAAAAGTACAAAAGAGCTTGACACATTGGGTGGATGTGGAGTGTGATGAGAGTTGTAAGAGCCCCCAATAGAATGAACTAAAAATGAAAAAAAGATTTGACAAAATAATAACTTACAAATTATAAAGGGATCAAGAGGGAGGGGGGAGTGGAGAGGGAAGGGAAAATTGAGGAACTCATACCAGGGCTTAAGTAGAAAGCAAATGTTTTGAGAATGATGAGGGCAACAAATGGACAAATGTGCTTGATATACAATGGATGGATTGGGATAGGAGGTGTACAAGCCCCCAATAAAATGATTTAATAATAATAATATTAATAATAATAAAAACCAATGGCATTTCACGGTGACTTCAAAAATTCCCATGCCATCAAGTTGATTTGATGAGGAGCCTTGGGAGACAGGAAGAGCCTCATCTCTTTCTTTTAAGGACCTGAACTGAAGAGTCACCTAGCTCAGGGACCTATTGCCCAGGGATACTTGTGACGTTTACCCTCCATAACATTGGATGTTACATAAACTTGTAACTGCTGAGAAGGGAACACAGAGAGGTCACCTTGCTTCTCATTTGACTGTTGCCATTGCTAAATAAATGGAGGGAGGATCATTCACAGGCTCTCTGTGGCGCAGATGCGATGCCGGCCCCTGGGGCCATTCTACACGCTATCCCTCTGCTTCAGTACAGGTGGGGCCACTTACAACCAGGAAGCCCTGGGCTGAAGATGGGGAATCAGGAGTGGGTGAGTGAAACCAAAGGATAACTATGCTACAAACACTCAATATCTAAATGACACCACAGCCCCTTGAATCCAATGCCACTATTCTTCCCCCGGCAACTGAGCAGGTAGGAAGGTGCTGTTAGTGGGTGTTTGGAAGTGAGGCATTTGGGTCCTGGAATCTCTGCTGTTGCCCATGTCTCCATGTGCTGCTGTTTTCCTATCCCTGTGTGGCAGTCATCTGATGTGGTGTCAATTTGAAGAGTGGCGTCTCAACTGTCAATCTGGAGATAGTCACGGAGACTTCTGTGTGGGCCTGGCCTTCTCTGAGAATCCTGGGAAATGTGGTACTTCCTTCTGAGAGGCAAGAGACATTATCTCCTCGATTCACTTCCTTAGACACTCTCTACTGGCAATGCTTGCTGCCTGACAGACTCAACTGACAAGGCTGGCTCCCTGTGAGACACACCTGAGGAGAAGCCACATAGACCCCCCCTGATGCAGCCAGAAACCTGGACCTAGAGAAGCCACGTGGAGACTCCTGCCAGCGCTGAGATGCTTCCACTACCACTGGATCCCAAGACTTTCTACCCACTGGCTTGTGATCGTCCTGCATTTGGCATCACTGCATGTGTTTCGTGAGTCTGAAGAGGACTTTGTAGATTGGTATTGGGCATATAGGCTAATATCGGATTTTTGACCTTGTACTGGACTGGGTTGGGATGCTTTCTCAATCTATAATTACCCTTTGTATAAAACTCTTTTATTAACATATATGTGTTTATGAATTTGTTTCTCTAGTCTTAATATACCCTGTTTTAAAAAAAATAGCTTGAGTGAGTTTTGAAGTCTGTATATGTTCAGTGTATTCTATTTCTAGCACTTCTTCAAGTATACAATATGTGCTTACGTTGATGGAATGGCTTAAAAATTTTTTTAATTAAAAACAAATAGTTTTATTGGGCATTCCTAAAGCTCTTACATACAACTCTTACAATCCATACATATGTCCATTGTATGTCAAGCACATTTGTACATTTGTTGCCCTCATCATTCTCAAAACATTTGCTTTCTATTTAAGCCCTTGGCATCAGTTCCTCATTTTCTGCCCTCCCTCCCCACTCTCTCCTCCCTCATGGACCCTTGATAATTTATAAATTATTATTACTTTGTTATATCTTACACTGTACAATGTTTCCCTTCACCCACTCCCCTGTTGTCCGTACTTCAGGTGAAAGTTGACTGAGGGAATTAGTCCCTCTGTGACAGTTCCAGTCTGTGTTTCTGCTGTCACTGGCTACATTCCTACCTGTGTTGACACCCCGTGTTAGCCCTCAGGTATCTGTGTCCTCTGATTAAGATATCCTACCTTTGCTTGTTTATTTTTTTTCCCAATGATTTTATTGGGGGCTCTTACAACTCTTTTAGCATTCAATACATCATTTGTATCAAGCATATTCACCTGCCACGTCATCTTTGTTTCAGGGCAAATGGTGTCCTTTATGAATGGCTTCATGTCCTCAGGTGGACAGAGCTACCAGACTGGAACAAATACCCACAAACACCTAGTGGAGCTAAGGAAGAGTCCCGAAGCCTCATCTCTGCCCTGGGATCCCAGTGCTCTAACTGCTGGCAGCCTAACACCTCTGTTGAAATGGTTTGAGACAAGGACCCTCCTTCCCACTTACCTGGGAATTAGAGGCTAGGGTGGGGCTGACAGGCAGAGCGGACGTGGCTAAGGTCCGGCTTAGGAGAGGGTTGGGGAGACTGCTGCTAGGTGGATGGGTGGCTTTCCAGTATGCCTCCAGATAGTCCGCGAGGTGCTCGCAGGCGTCTTCGAGCTGATTCTCGTCCAAGATGACATCAAACAATTCCTGCGGACGCAAGCATGGCAGGCATCACCCAGACATCACGGCGGTCCATGTGTGCCCCAGTTTCTACCTGACCTCCACAGTCCCCCAAAGGTGGGAGGGGGGCAGACAAGGAGGGATTCATGAGACGTGTTTGGTCTGACAGGTGCTCCCCCTCCCTCCTCCTCCACTGGCTGACGTTCTGCCTGACGCTATTATCTCCTATGTAGCTGTGAGTGTTGGGGAGTCCTCTGGGTGCAGTGGGTTAGGGTCTGGGCTACTCATCGCACAGTCAGCAGCAGGAACCTGCTAACTGCTCCATGGGAAGATGGTGCTGTATGCTTCCATAAATGCTTGTAACCTCTGAATATCAAAGCTGTTCAGTGCTAGTCTGTCCTGCAGGGATTCTGAGGGGTCAGAATCATTTGAGGGCAGTGAGCTTTGCATCGTCGAAGTGTTTGTCCATCTCAAATCACCATTGGGATCGCTCAGCATGGACCCAGGACAAACCACCCTTAAGGAAGCAGGCACAGCAGTGGGGGGGAGGGGATGTCACAAAAGTCTAGTGGAAAAGCTCTGTTCTCTTTCAATCCCACTTCCCAGGAAGCTACTGAATGTCCCCTTGGAGCGATACAGGTATAATGCAGAAATTCCATCAAGCATGACAGGAAGAGTTGATTTGATGGTGGAGAAGAAACATGAAAAGAAGTATAACACTGAAGTTTAGAAAGAAGCCTCTTCTGGGTCATAGTCAATTGCTGTCACGTTGACTCGACCTCACGTGGACATCAGGATGTCAGAGTAGAAGAGGTTTTCGATGGCTGAATTTTTAGAAGGAGCTGCCAGGTTTTTCTCAAGAGAAGCCGTAGGATGGACCAGAACTGTCAGCCTTATGGTTAGCAGCCAAGCACGTTGGCCATGACACCATTCTGGACCAAACAACAAGAAGCTAAAAACCAAACTCTCTGGCATTGAATCCATGGCATAGAGAACTTCTACGACACAGTAGAATTGCCCCTGTGAGTTTCCACGACTGTCACTCTTTATGGGAGTAGAAAGACCTTGTCTTTCTCCCGAGGAGCTGCTAGCTGGTGTTATCAAACTGCTGATCTTGCAGACCATAGCCAAACTCGTAACCACTACATCACCAGGGATGTCCGGGACCTGGAGACTGGTAATTGTGGAAGTGAATGAAGCAAGATTTACTGACGGTCATCAAGCCAATTCAGACTCATGGTGACCCAGGATGGCAGAGCAGAACTCCTCCTTACGGCTTCTGTGATGTACACCTTTACAGGAACAGACATGGTGGGAGTCTCTTCTTTTTCCTGGTGAGTGGTTTGATGATGTGCACTTCCAACGTGAATCTACTGCACTTCACCTGCTGTCCCACTCGACTTCGACTCCATGACGTAAGAGGATGGCATAAAAATTGGCAGAAGGGACTGAAATCATCGATGATTCAGCCTGGGACAAACATTACGATAGTTCTTTCTAACCCAAACCCAAACTCACTGCCCTTGGGTCAATTCCAACTTAGAGTTTCCCTAAAGGACGGGGTAGAACTGCCCAGTGAATTTCCAAAATGGTAACTCTTTAAGGGAGCAGAAAGCCTCCTCTTTTTTCCTGCACAGTGCTGGGGGTCTCAACCTGCTTACCTGGTGGTTAACAACCCAATTCATTAAACCAGTCTCTTCAACCACAAAAACAATTTTAAGCATGCACCATTAATATTAACATGATAAGCAATCCAAAATTCCCATGACTGTGCAGGAATGGATAAAGAACTCAGAGTGTAGGTATCTTCTTGTGTAGACATTTTGCTTTATGCCATTTTAAATCAGTAATTGAATTCAAAGGAGGGAATGCGCTCCCTAAGATTAGATGTGAACAATAAACCACATTCAGATAGATCCATCTTATGAAATCATTAAGCCCTGATTTCATTTCATGTAAGATACTATCAAAACCCCGAGCCTGTTAGTTGCTACTGAGTCAATTCTGACTCATGATCACCCCTGGAGTTGGAGAGGAGAACTGCACTCCCTAGAGTTGGTAAGGCTGACCTTGCAGCCACCAGACCTTTCTTCCTAGCTGCCTCTGTGTGGGCATGGACTTTCAACCTCTCAGTTCAAATAGTCAAGTAGTGCTTAGGTGTTTGCACCACCAACTCCAGGGACCCAAGCCACTACATAGGTGCTCGATGTGAACAAAAGGGGGCAGGGTAACATGCCCCCTCGTTTTTGGAAAGCCATGAGATCAAGCCGGACTGCTCAGGTGCTTGCAACACATGGGGTGGTGGTGGGGATGGGGAGCAGGTAGAACTGTTCATTTTTGGGGGTTTTCATGAGATCACTGTTGATAAGGGCATCATAGAACTTCCTTGCAGGGCGTCGAACTACCTTGCAAGACGATTGAGTCACATTATAGAAAGCAGCACAAGAAACTTTATTTGTGTGTGTGTGTGTGTGTGTGCGTGTGGCATCACTGCCCTGGTGGGAGTAGGAAGCCGAGCCTTGCTCCTGGAGAGCTGCTGCTGCATTTGAACCGTCAACCCCATGGGCCGCAGTCCCTCACACAACCACTGTGCCACCAGTGCTCAGCCAAAACTTCATTTTTTTTTAAGAAGAAGAAGAAGAAAAGAAAGTGATATTTTAACCCACTCCAAATTGGCCGGAATCCAGAACTAACAGAAGGTCAGAAGAGTCAACCACAATATTTGAGGAGGTCTGAAAAGGACTGTTGGGACATTCCAGTGATGTCAAAGACTCAAATAAATTTATTGTATAAGCACAGGTTAAAACTGGCCTTTTTAGAGAGCTGGGATCCACGGATTCATCAACTCCAGCTCTCTCCAACTTTATCCTTGTGAGGACACCGATGAAAGGGAGGCAATGCTTACCGGGACTGTGATAGCAGAAGAGTGAAGAGTGCTGTCACTATGTTTTTCTGATTTTTCTTGTTTTCATACTCTGCGACTTAGTTAATGTGAATAATTATTGGATTGTTTGATGTGTGCTCGCAGTGAATAAACTGCGCCTTCAAAAATGTCTGAGCGTGTTAAGCAATTATTGATCGTGACGCTCGTGACAACTGTGAAGTGGTCAGGATTCGCCTCGTGACAGATGTGTAAGGCACTGGCGTGTGTGTGTGTGTGTGTGTGTGTGTGTGTGTGTGTGTGTGATCTCTTCACTGGACTGTAGTAACGGGTCGTGATCACTTACTGGAGGACACTGAGCCAGTTTATCCGCTGCCACCATCTGGACATTGAGGTGCTTCGCTTGAGATTTCCCTCGGGATTTTATTAACCTTTGTAAAACCTGGAAGAGATAGGCGTTTTTAGCAGAAAGATCTGCACTCGGGAGAAGTCCAAGGTCCGTGTTCCCCTCCTTCTCTGGAGTCTTTGGTATATACAGCATGGATGGCTTCCAATGAACGGAGTGATCAGAGAGATAATTCACCTGAAAGATGAGCCTAAATCTCAGCTGCCAGCTTTAACAAGGGAACGAGCACAGGGCTGTTTTCCATGTCTTTTCTCAAAGTTTTTGTCACAGGGCCCCTCTACACTTATAGTTATAATTTACCATATATACTCAAGTATAAGCTGTCCCGGATATCAGCCGAGGCACCACAAAAACTGCATTACAAATGTGTTGAAAAATTCGGCTTCTACATGAGTATATATGACACCTTTTATCTGCTGGTGTAATTTAGTTATTTCTAGAAGCATTGTTGAATTTTACCGTTATCTTTAATGTGTGACGATACATCTATCTGCTCCTGCCGTCGGTCTGGTTGGCATACATTGTTTGGGCTTAAAAATGGGAAGAAAACCCAGCCTCTTGTTGATATTTAACTGAGAAGGAAGGGAGAGCTTTCCTAGTAGTGACAGTCACCTAACCTTGGTGTCAATTTAAGGATTAAGAGGGTAGGGGTGGAGTCTAGCCTATCAATCTGAAAATAGCCAATGAGACTTCTGTGTGGGCCTGGACTTCTGCTTTGAGAATTCTGGGTAATCTGGAAATTCCTTCTCGGAAGCAGGAGACACTCTCTCACATACTTGGAGACTGTCTACAGACAGCACTCACTGCCTGAGAGACTCGACTGACAAGACCGGCTCCCTAAGAGACATCCCTGAGGAGAAACCACGTGGACCTACCCTGATGTAGTCAGATACCTGGACCTAGAGAAGTCACGTGGAGACTCCCGCCAGCGCTGAGATGCTTACAACACAAACTGGATCCAAAGATTTTCTACCCACTGGCATGTGATCATTCTGCATTTGGCATCATTGCATGTGTTTCCTGAGTCTGAATGACTTTGTGGATTGCTGTTGGACATATGGCCTAATATCGGACTTAAGATCTTCAACGGGACTGGATTGGGATGTTTTATTGATGCAGTTTCACTTTGTGTAAAACTCTCTCTTTTATATACATGCATGTGTTTGAATTTGTTTCTCTAGTCTACCTAGTCTAACACACTAGCTTTCTCAGATAATTGTGGCTAATCTTTACTGCCACATCAAAACTCAATAGGTTAGTTTCTGAAAGTCAATCTGAAATCATATCAATGATCTTTAAAAAAAAACTTTTGTATTAAATTTCCTCAGTCTATCTTTAACTTTGAATGAACTTACTTAAAATTTTTTTTAGCATACATGACTTATAATATCATTTGCTGATGCTTGGGAAAGAATCATACACTAAGTTTTTCAGTCCTTAATATTCACATTTTATACAATATTAAATCATCACAGTCATTAATATCATCAATCATCAGAAAAGCAGCAACAAGAAAAACCCTAATTATGGGAAAACTCTCAAGCTCAGCTTTTCTAAATTGATAACTTTTCTCCCCAAAGTTTGAATTTTATCATCAACAACAAATATAGTTAGGGGGTTTCCTTGGTAGTGATCGCCTCATTTAATTCATGAGAATATTCGCTGGGTATCCAAGTCTAAATAACTACAACCTGTCCAAGGACCTTTCAAATTAAAATTGTATTTCATTGGAAAAAGAAGAAGTGACTAGTTGATTTCACAACCCAAACCTCCCTTTTAGAGACTACGTTCTTCCCTGGGATATAACACAAACACCTGATGTGCACGTTCTCCTCATTTCATTATTTATAATATTAAAATAGTTGTGTAATAAAATTAAGATAAAAAACTTTATCAGGATATCAAGTAATATTTTATATTAAATAAAATATAAAAATATTATTTTTAAAATAATAATTTTAAGAAGAGACCCAGAGAGTTCATGGTGGTGAAGACAAAGACTGCTAGTCCTACTTGGTAACACTGCCTTAGTTTATGTCTAGATAGCAACTGGTTTATGCACTGTGGCTTTTGCAACATCAACACAAACCTCCTGTCAGTGAAATAGGTGGAAAATGCCTTAGCATCACTATTAAATCAATAGGTTTGACCTCATGGTGTTTCAGAAAATGTCTGAGGGTACCTTTAAGGATCTGTGGCCCACACTTTTAGAATCACTCTTCCTAGTCGTAAAATTGCTAATCATACTCAGATGATATTAATATTAAGGATTCTTGACTTTCGATACAATTGATTGATAGAATGTTATGAGCTGTAAGAGCCCCCAACAAAATGATTGATTAAAAAAGAAAAATCAAAAAGGAACAAAAAATAAAATCATGGGACTGACCCATGCCTCCTCAATTCTTTCCATCCATCATAGGGACATGGGGCTGCTAAACTTGAAAAGCAAAACATAAAACATACCATATTTACTCAAGTATCAGTTGAGGCATCTAATTTTTACCACAAAAATGGCATTAAAAATGTGCTGAAAAAAGCTAGGCTTATTCTCGAGTATATATGGCACATCACTAAAGTTTGATTACAGTGCAAATGACAAAAATTCTACTTACCTTAGGAGAAGAAATCTTCACATATACTATAATAGGGGCCAAGGAGGTTTTACTAAGTTGAGCTGGATGATTAATAGTGTCCGCATCAAGGACTACCAATTGTAATGTTCTTGCAAGTTCAAAAATCCTTTCAATTTCACTCTGGACCTCAGCTGTAAGAGTTAAAACTAAGTTCAGTTTCTCATAGTATGTTTCATCCTAATTAAGATCAAGGGCATTATACACTGTTTCTACAACCAGAGGCTATAGATAGGTCAACCATTATATTAATGTTTACAGACAAGCGAGTTGATAAAAGGTACTTTTTGAAAAGAACTCTTTCTCTACCACACCTTTGGCATCTGGGGAATGACTCTCTGCTATAAGTTTTGATTCTAGTACAACTCCATAAAAGTCAACATTCCTCATGCAATCTTATCACGGTTCATCCATACATCCATTGTATGTCAAGCACATTTGTATACATCTGTTAGCTTTTTGCATTTTATTAAACGGTTATTTCTGAAAACAAAAAGTCCACAATTGTGGCCTTCTCTAGGGACTTATATTTGGTGCCATAAAAGTTCATGAAACCTTCCCATTGGAATGTTAAGATAGTACAAATGTAAGCTAATAACTTTCATTCACTTGTTTCTGACCACTTTACCCGAGCCACCATCCCCAGCGTTCTTTCCCTGCCTCTACTTATCTGTGTTATAGACTAGTCTGTTAGTTAAAGATGAAAGTGTCTAAATCTGTCACTAGTAAGTTAAAGAACAACCTAAGAGGGGATTTTCCAGGGCCTCCTGTGTCTGTGAACATCGAAGGGTGAAAAGGGACTAGAGGAAATCTGAGACCGTTTAGACAATGGCCTGAAAATTACATGGATTATCAAAAGAACAATGAATCCGTCTTGGGGGAAAGTACAGTCAGACTCCTCCATAGAGTCGAGGAGAGTGAGACTTCCTCTCACATCATTTGGGCCTGTGATCAGAAAAGACCAGTCCCTGGGAAAGGATCTCAGGTTTGGAAGAGTGCAAGGGTAGCAAAAGAAGACCCTCCGTAAGACAGACAGATGCACGCTGTGGCTGAAACTGTAGACCTAAACATTTGTGAGGAGGACGCAGGACCAGGCAGTGCACAACTAGTAGTCAAGGTCAAGGTCAAGGTCAGGGGTCGGCAAACTCTTGAGACCGAAAAGCCTACCCTGTCTCTCCAAACAACTTAAAAATGACTCAAGAGCCTTCCATACCTGTTTCCAAACCAAGGAAACCACCGTGATCTGAAATAATGACCTTCAAGAATGTTTTCCATGTCCCCTCAGACTAACATGTTCACACTGAAAGAGCCACACGTGAGCTCACAAGCCACGGTTTGCCGACCAGTGGTCTAGGTCAACTTCTTCTTCTCGATCTTTTAAAAGGGCTTAACGTAGAACTGACAACACTTTCAACAATGAGGACAACAGGCTAGATCTATGCTGAGGAGCTCTGGTAGCACAGAGGTTAAAGCACTCCACTGCTGACCCCACCAGTGAGCTGCTCGGTGCGAGAAAACCGGGGCAAACTGCCTACATGAAGAATTATCATGTGGACAAGGACGCTAGGGTTGTGATGGGTCACAATTCACTGGAAGGCAGTAGCTGGCTGCTGGGAGAAGTCGCTATCCACCTGCGACCACTGAGCACTTGAAATGTGGAGGGTGACTGGTACAATTCCATTTTAATGTAAGTGTAATCAATTAAATGTAAATAGACACAGGTGCTAGAAGATACTGGAGCAGGCACTGGAGCTCCTGTTCGCACGGAGGCTCCCGAAGGCTGGCAAACTTAAGAGTTGTGACTGTGGTGCCAGGTATCATCGAGTCCATAGCCCATGGGACAGAGCTGAACTGCACAATGAGGCAGCGGTTTTCAAGGCTCTCATCATTATGGAAATAGGTCACCAGGTCTTTCTTCCACAGGGATTCTGGGTAGCTTCAAACTGCCAACTCCTGGTTACCTGTTTCTGCCACTAGGACTCTGTGTCACTCCAGGAAGATTAGAGAAACAAATTCATAAACACACATATGGATATAAGGGAGAGGCTTATATACAAAAGGAATGGAACATTGAGAAAGCCTTCCAACCCAGTCCATTCCAAGCTCATAAGTCTGATATTAGCCCATATGTCCGATACCAGTTTATAAAATCCTCTTCAGACTTACAAAGCACATGCAATGATGCCAGGACAATCACCAGCCAGTGGGTGCACTGTCTTGTGTATCCAGTGGTGACAGAAACATCTCAGTGGTGAAAAGGGCCTCTCCATGGCTTCTCAAACATCTCAGTGCTGGCAGGGATCTCTATGTGGCTTTTCTGGCTTCAGAGGTCTGGTTCCATAAGAGTAAACCCATGTGACTTCTCCGGGTTGTCTCACAGGGAGTCAGCCTAGCCTTGTGTCTTGTCAGTAGAGTGTCTCTAAGGGACTGAGTCATAAGTCTCTCATCTCCAAGGGAGAAATACCACCAGATTTCCCAGAATTCTCAGGAGAAAGCCATGCCCACACATAGGTTATCTGCAGATTGACAGGCTAGACTCCACCCCCATACTCCCAATCCTGATAATGACATCAGATTAGTGACTCCCACTTGGACTCTTTGGGTTTCTAGCCTGTTGGCAATGAGATGGAATAGACTCATTCTGATTCTATAGGGTGGAGCAACACTGCTCCTTGGAGTATCCAATACTTTAAATCTTGACTGGAACATCTAGCCTCACCTTCCTAAAGACTTTTGATGTCAATGCTGTTGATGTGGGGGCCACAGTTTGAGAATCATGAAACTAGCTTTCTCAGACTTGCCAACCAGTTAGCTCTTAAGTCGAAGAAGTTTTTTGTTTCATAATGCTCACATCATGGTTTCTGGGTCTTGGGGGTTTGTTTTTAATAAAATGTCTTATTGAGATCATTGTAGCTTATACCTGCAATTGTAGGAAATAATAAAAAGAACCAAACTTACTGCCTGCATATTGTGTACCCAACTTCCCTCAGTGGTAACATCTTGCAGAATTATAGTGCACTACTGTAACCAGGATATTAACATGGAGACAGATCACCAACTGAATTCTATTTTGTCCAGTTTTAAAAATATTATTGTATTTAGACCTATGTGTATGGTCAGGCACATACCTACATAGTTTTATACAATTTTATCACCCGTTTTACACTTGCTGTGCACTGAGTTGCTAACCGGCCTTTTGAAACTACCAGCCCTTTCACAGGAGAAAGATCCCATATGGAATTACAGTCTTGGGAACCCATGAGGGCAGTTCTATCCTGTCCTACAGGGTCACTATGAACCAGAATCAACTCGATGGGAGAGTATGGTGTGGCGGTCATGTATTCGAGATGTCAACTTCATGATTGAGATGTAGGGGTGGAGTCCAGCCTGTTAATCTGGAGACAGCCATTGAGTAGCCAATGAGGCCTCTGTGTGGGCATGGCTTTCTCCTGAGACTTCTGGGAAATCTCGGGATATTTCCCTCGTGGAGATGAGAAGCCATCTCCCCAGTTGTTGGGAGTCAGTCTCTGAGATGATGAACTATGGACAAGATATCAGTGTCCAAGGAGCTGGAGGAGCCGGAGGAGAAGCCACACGGCCTTACCCTGATGGAACCAGATCTCTGAAGCTGGAGAAGCCATGTGGAGATCCCTGCCAGCGCTGAGTTGCTTCTACCACCAGCGGATGCTGTTGATGGACCCTGAGCCCTGGAAGCGAGGAGCCATGGGGAGACCCCCGCCATTGACATGTCATCCACACTGAAGGCTGCCATCCTGGATCTTCAGCAAAACGTCTTTGAAGTTCTCCTCACTTTCAGAAAGCAAGGATGTGACGCTGCATACCACAGACTTTAATAAGTTTCCTCCAATTCCGATGCTGCATCCAGCTTCTCTGATGGTTTGTTCAGCACACAGACTGAACAAATATGGTGGGAGGATACAATCCTGATGCACACCTCTCCTGATTTTAAACCATACAGCACTCCCTTGTCCTGTATGTACAACCGCCTCTTGGTCCATGTTCAAGTTCCACCAGGACAGTATAGGAAGTAAGAAGCCATTGTTTCCTGCTGACTATCCAATTCAATGGCTGCCATGTGCACAGATAATATCTAGCTTTACCCCTACCTTTTTGTTTGTGCCATTTCCTCCATATTTCCTCACTCTTGGTAATGTTACGGTTTGGTTACATGATCCCATGCTTTTTGGTTATCTATAAGACAGATGTAACCTATCTCTCTAAATCTGCTTTTGATAAAACCAAATCATTTTTTGAAGGTGGTATACAATTGGGCTGTTTAAAGAACCTTTGAAGTGAACGCTCCTAAAAATCTGTAATGCTACATCTGTTATTTTACTAAAAGCGTGAATTTGAAATTAGCAAATATCTGTACCACTGTATTTATTTGAAAGGGTCTAATACTCTTGATCCTCCAGGCTTGAGAAGTAGATATAGTTAGTACTGATGCTTTCAACTATAACTCTTGGTCAATATAACAATGGAGAAAAGAAAAATGAAAGACTTTTATGACACTATAAAGCCATGAAGTCTTAGTCCTGGTAATTACTGTGTACTCTGTCTGCCACTAAAGGCTTCCTCATCACCAGTCTAGAGTCAGAGAGGATTCACTAGACACTTGATCCACACAGGGGCTCCTGTGAGTTGTTTGGGGACTTTCACTGTCATTCACACACTGGTGCAAACTGGCTGTTCAGAATTTAGACTCTAATACCATTCCATCATCTAGGTTCTGTTTTTATTACAATCTTGGATCATATAGTCTAATACGCTTCTTCTACATCGACTGTTTATCTTTTTTTTTGTGGCATCACTGCCCTGGTGGGAGTAGGAAGCTCAGCCTTGCTCCCGGAGAGCTGCTGCTGGATTTGAACCACCAAACCTGTGGGCCACAGTCCTGTGCACAACCACTAGGCCACCAGAGCTCAGTTGATTGTTTATCTTTGAAAGGGACTGGCACTGTTTTCCAGAGTGACTGTTTATGGCAACTAGATTTGATGTCCACTTGAACCTGGGTGAAAGTGTAGGGGTGGAGTTCAAACTATTCATCAGCCCAAACTTCCTTGAGGGTATGGTTTCTTTATAAGAGAACTTCCAACTGGAAACGTCTCTCTCTGGCCTTTTGCCCTCCTGCTAGCTTGGATTCTGTGTCTGCTTCTCAGGCTGGCCCCAGGCGGGAACTGTTGGGACCCTCCCATGTTCACACTGAGTGTGACTTGCACTGCCCAGCTAGTGATCTCCTTGCTCCTCACTTCTCCTTTCTGCCCCATCAGCCTGCAGATGGCTGCGCACGACTGAAGAGGCCCTGGGCTAGCATCAGACCTGTGGACTTGAGGTGGGCTCCTCAGGCATGACGTCAGGATACACGATTCCTTCTTGATAGATGTTCTTCTTACACATAGATATGTGCCGCTGGTTTATTTATCAAGCCAGCCTAGCACACTGTCTCCTGCAAACCTAGCATCAATGCAAGAGAGTATCAGTTGTTCTACATTCACTTTTAGTTAGTGTGGTCAGTAGTCATTTTCTTTATTTTTGCTGTTGCTGAGAAAAGACATGGGAAAATATATGCCACATCTATATATTTAATTATCTTAGCCATTGTAACAGTGTATAGTGGTAGTTCATGGTTTTATTTGCATCAGCCTAGAATTCTAGGGATAGATGCTAGCTGCTCATCAGGTATTATTCCTTTAAAGTTTGCTAGAATCGGTTGCTAATATTCCTGTAAGGATTTTCACATGATGCGAATCAGTCAACAAGTTATTCTTACAAAAATCATAGACACCTTTAGTTGATAAAATAACAAAATGCGAAGCTACTGCCTTTTCAAACATGGTCTATCAAGGCCTCTGCATTTCTGTAAGATACATTTTCCAGCTCTCTAACCCTCCCCCTACAAAAGAATTTTGTGCTCTTTGATTTAATCCACATGAAACCATCAGTTTGATGGTGTCCTCAAGGAACTCAAACAATCTTCCTTTTAAACGTCCTCTGAGAAGGCAGAGGGAAAGATAAGAAATTTAGTGTGGACAGGGTAAGGCATCCCAACAAAAGTTTCGTCGGGCAGCCTTGCAGACTCTTGGAAAAAAGAGCAGGCACACAGTGCTGGGATGAGAGGGGGAAAAGAACTCCATGGTACCACTTTCCTGGTCTTTTTTCACCATTGCTATTTTTCATGTTTCTTTAAACTTCATAATGAATCTCTGTGATTGGCCTGGGTCCTTTGTGAAATTTTACCAAGCCCTCTCCTTTGGAATTCCAAAGAAATCTGTCACAATAACCTTCTGCTTTGAATTTAACTGACCCAGCTAAATCCCTCAGAACCCACTCTTTTGATTGGATTTTTTTCGCACCCTAAGGAGAATTCCAAATGAAATAAACGCAACCAAACTCATGGTCACTATATTGATGCTAAGGCATATCAGCCCTATAGAAGAGGGCAGAACTGCCCCTGTGTGGCTCTGAGGCTGTAATTGGGGATAGTACACCTCATCTTTCTGCAACTGAGCAGCGGCTGGTTTCAAACCGCTCACCTTCTCATTATTAGCCCAAAATGTACCTCTACATCCCAACAGAATGAAACAAATGTATTACTGAGAGAACTGATCTTCAACCATGTACCGATCAAGGAAATAGATCTGAACACATTTTGTTGGAAATAAGCCTATGCCTGTGTGAACTGTAACCTCTGGAGCCCTACTTTTTGATGTATGGACTGGTATATTCATGAGGGATGCTGGGCTGTGATCTTTATGGTTTGTGTTTGTTAGATTTCAATGGGCTGAGAAGCATTTTCTCTTTCCAGGAAGAGATTTTGTGGAAATGGAGCATATTCTTGAAAAGTTTGAAATGTTTGTTAGTGTAAATGACTGGGCTTAGAGAGGTCTTTTTTAGAAAGTTTTTGTTTGTTTGTTTGTTTTAAAACCTTTATTAGATAATCAGCTACTAGTCTTCATCCACGTTGACTGTCTGTAGGTTTTTGAAAGTGGTGACGGGCATGTAGGTAACCAATGTGTGGAGCTTGTTTGGGGAATCTTCATCCTCATTACGTTTCCTGGACAACCGCACGCAGATCCGGCATGGGATATTCTTAGTTCCTTTGGCCCAGACAGCTTTGTTGACCCTGGTGATGATTCGTACATCTGATATCCCCATCTCCTACATGGCAAACTTGCGAATTTCCTTGAGTGCCCAAGGGGCATGCTTCTTGAAACTCATGCCATGGATGTGCTTGTGAACATTGATGGTACTCTCTGGTCATGACCTTCTTGATAGCTTCTTCTCACCTTCCTTCTTTGCAGGAGCCATAGCACGGGGACCAAACAAAGAATTCATTTTTTTGGTGATTGTGGGCGCTTCCAAGTGCTGCTCCTGACAGTCGCTGCTGGATTTGAACTGCCTAGCCCACAGGCCGCAGTCCTGCACTCAATGACTTACACCATGGGGGCTCAGCCCATCAATTCACTTTTTAAAAGCGGCTATGGGGCCATTCATTTAACCTATTTCATCTTGAGTGACTTGTAGTCATTAACACTTTCCAAGAAACCTTTCCATTTCATCGAAGTTGTCCATCTTATCTGAGTAGATTTGCACGATTCATATGTCCATGTCTTTTATTCACGACACTGGTCATTGATGTTCATTTTCTCACACCATCCATCTGGAAGTTTATCCAACTTGTTATTCTCTTCAGAGAACCCTCTTTTGGTTTCCTTGGATTTTTTCCCCCTGTCCTAGTTTTTTTTGCTTTCAATTTCATCGGGGTCCACTCTTTCTTTTCTTCTGGCGGTTTTCAATTGACTTGGTTCTTCAAGTTTTTTTCAGACTTGATTATCGACATCAGGTGTTTCTTCCTTTCACTGGATTGACTTTTCTGCAGCGGTAGGATTTTGTTTTTCAATCCTGGTGGCTTTGAAGAATCTCTCTTCTCACTCTCCTTTCCCTGTATGCTTTCCAGTAGGGCTCTCTGTGAGGCAGATGAACAGGTGCTCAATGACAAGCAGAGAGGCTGGAAGGTGGAACATCCTAGAGAGATCCTGAGGAGCAGCGCTCACATTATGGAGCATTTCCCCTCTGTGCACACAAGGGGCCATAATGCGTCAGAACCTACGGGGCAACAACGAGTAAGCACCACAAGTTTTTAGTGGTCTGTTTGCCATGTGGCTGGGAATTCCATGGGCTTATTATATTTGAGGATCACCCAGCTTCTTGAATCTATGGGGTTCTATCTCATGCCAAGAGTTGCCAACCTTTCAGCTATGATTTCCTCAAATAAATGATCAATCCCACACTCTTTGTCTAGTCCTCCGGTACCTCGATGGCATACATGTATCAACGTTGTGGGATTGATCGTCCTACGATTGCTTGAGGCTCTCTCTTGATATCCCCACCCCCCGGGACTTTTGCTTCCAGTTATTTAAATAGAATCATTTCTATTGCTCTAGCATTAATGTCAGTAGAGTTTTCTTTCTGTTGTCGCCACACTGCTGCTCAGTGCCTGATGCACTGGTGCTTGTCATTCACGAAACCTTTCAGTTTTGAGATGGGCCTCTTCCTTATTTCTTCCTTGCATTTCCTCTGACTTTCCCTTATTTACTGGCTCCTGTGGGCACCCCAGAGCAGAGAGGGTTTTGTATGGTTGAATTCTCAGAAGTAAATCAATAGACAAAAAGTTCCGAAGCACCCTTGGCTGGATCCCAATCTCCAGGCTTTCAGTGAGCAGCCCCACACTCACCAGAGGCACCACCCAGAGGCTCCTTCTCTTCATGACACAGGTACATATGATCACTCTGACTCATCATTTTTAAGTAGCCTTAGAGTAAGGTCCTGATCAGCTAATTTCAACATCTGTGTCATTGGGTTTTGATATTTGCTAACCAACTTCACATTTGTGAGTGGAGATTTCCCCGTGACTTCATTTGGTGATTCGTTTTGAGTTGACCTGTGAATACTGTATTAGGTTCTAGACCTGGCTTAAAATCCTAACCCAATGTTTCTTTCCCATGAAGCAAAAGCTTGAAGAGAAAGGCGAATTTGTGGTTTCTATTTTTATATTCTCAGGACTTAGAATAATGCCTTGAGCAAGTGAATAAGTGCCTAAAGAGCTTTACACAATTCTCAAATGCCCTAAAGAAGAAGCAACAAACTTCTTGCCCTGCCTACTTTGGAGGTTGGGTGGGGTGTGGAGGTGGTGGGTCATCTTCTACCTCCATTTTCTTTAAGTCATGCATTTCATTCAATGTGAAATATTGTGGCAGTCACTTAAACTGGTGTCAATTTGAGGATTAAGAGTGTATGGGTGGAGTCTACTCTGTCAATGAGGCCTCTGTGTGGGAAAGGCCTTCTCCTCTGAGAATTCTGGGAAACCTTGTACTTCCTTCTTGTAAGCAGAGACACTATCTCACTCCCTTGGAGACACTTGACTGACAAGGCTCATTTCTTGTGAGTCATCCCTGAAGAGAAGCCACATGGACCCACCTTGATGCAGCCGTGGGTGCCAAGAAGTCATGTAGACACCCTTGCTAGCACTGAGATGCTTACATCATCACTGAATCCAAAAACTTTTACCCACTGACCTGTGATCGTCTACATTTGGCATCACTGCATGTGTTTCATGAGTCAGAAGGGGACTTTACAGATTGCTGTCGGATATAAGGGCTAATATCGGACTTATGGACTTGATCTGGACTGGGATTATGCACCCTTAATATAAAACTTTCTTTTATATACATATGTGTGTTTATGAATTTGCTTCTTTGGTCTACCCAGAATAACACAAACATCTATGTTTTTTGAAAGGTATTTCTTCCATTCTATCATCTCTCTACTCTTTCCCTTTTGTCTTGACTAAATCCTCTTAAGTATCACTCAGCCTAGTTGCTAAATTGCGAGAGAAATAATGCATCACCCCCCCCCCAATACATTTCTAAATCTATGCAACTGAAGTTTACTCAATCAAGGGCCAATAGATGGGGCACAAAACTGAGCTTATGAAGTAGCATGATCATTATGACATAATATTATTTATCTTATTTTTTTCCTATAATTCATCATCACTTTTTGGCTAAACTAAAAAGTCCGTGTTAAAAACCAGCCTCCCAAACAATTTATATATTTAAGATATAACCACAACGAATGAACTAAGAACAAACAGTCCTCAGAAAATTATCTTTATGTGAACAGCATGCTAATGATCCAGAAAGTTACTGTGTAATTGTGATGATTCACTTAAACTTCAAAAGTTATTTCCAAGCCCATACCAAAGAAATAAAAAAATTCCTATATAGTCTCCTCTGAGAAAATTAGGATATCCATAAGCAATATGTAAAACATACACCTTAAACAGTGTAACTAGAACTCCTACCATGAATATTTATAAACAAAATGAGAATCTTATCAATCTTATACAATGCTTTAATTAATTATATAATCCATGTATTAAGAGATTTAAGATTATAATAGCCATATTTACAGAATCTCTTTGATATTTCAATAATTCTATGGTGCACTTACTTTTTTTTAAAGAAGAAACTGTGGATTAAAGAGGTTACTTGCTTACAGTAACACTAGTGAAAAAGCAGGCATCTTTCTCATTTAATTTAAATAGAGGAAACCAGAATAGACCAAGCTTTTTACAACCTGGTCCTGGCAATATGACTCCAGCAAAGAACGTGGGGAGAAGAATTGTTCAGCTATCAATGAGGTCATGATCCGAGAATGCACCATCAACATTCACAAGCACACCCATGGCATGCGCATCAAAGCAGTGTGCTCCTCGGTCACTTAAGGAGATTCAGAAATGTGCCATGAAGGACATGGGAACACCAGATGGACATCATGAAATGGAACACCAGATGGACATCATGAATTGGATACCAGGCTCAACAAAGCTGTCTGGGCCAAAGGTATCAGGAAAATCCCCTACTGTATCTGCATATGGTTATCCAGGAAAGGTAATGGGGATGCAGATTGCTCAAACAAGCTCTCCAGACTGGTCACCTACATGCCTGTCACCACTTTCAAAAACCTACAGCCAGTCAATGTGGATGAAAACTAGTGGTCGATGATCTAATGAAGGTGAGAAAACTTAAAAAAAAAAAAAAAAAAAACTAGACACCAGAGCTTATTACATTGAAAACAAACCATGACCCAAACATTAATACTGACAGCATGTTGAATTTCTAACTTTGAACTATCATAACAAGTCTAGCCATACCATGAAATCACTTAGACAGTAGCAGTAAGTTATGGGGACAGTGTCAGTTCTTCCTATACCATGTGACACATGGGACCACTTCCTCATGCACAGGAGTTCAGTCTTTGCAATGATATAAGCCTAGCGGCATCATGCAGACTTACCTAAGCTTGACCTTGTGTTGGATCTTTCTATTATTGCGTGCTTACTTGGATTGTTTAACACCGAGCGTTTGGCAAGGGAGATGTCAGCGGTGACCCTTGTGATAGATATCCTGTTGAGATACAAAGCAGCAGAAAACACTGAAGTTATAAATCTAAGTAGAGGAAAGATGTGCATGGATGAAAATTCACCTAAGTGTGAGGTATATACCATGGCCATAGTCTCCCACAGAAAAATGGTTAGGGCACTTGATCCTTGTTTCTCATGCACACTCCCAGGCTGCAATGGCAAGGACCAGGCATGCACCAAGTCCTTTTTTGGGGTTACCTCATGAAAGAATTTTTAAAACTCGGAGGGCCCTTGCAGCTTACATCCCACTGCTGCTGATGAAAAAAAAGAGTCATGAGTAGATTATGTACAGCTGTGCTCAGGAGTTGGTGCAAGTGTTAGGGCAGCAAAGTGATGAAGGACTTCCAGCCAATGACAAAGGTCCACTTTGGCGTCCCTAAAGATTCTCAAGGACTCACTGCCACCGAGTCAATCCCGAATCACATTGACCTTAGAGGACAGGATACAACTGCACCTGTGGGTTTCTGAGATTGGAATCTGGTCTTTAGGTCTCTGGTGGTTTCAAACAACTGCCCGGCCAGGTTAGCAGTCCACCATGGAGCCTATTCTAGCAAGCGGATTTGCTATGGATTAAAAGTAGCTCCGATTTGTTTATTTTTTAAATAGAGGGAAATTTCCAGGACTTGCTAGCTTTTGTGAAAAGTCTCCTCAAAACAGATCTAAAGAAACAATGGTGGGGGGGGAGGTTGTGTGTAAAATAGCCGTGAAATTGCATAGAATCTGTTAACCATAAACATCTGGTAGCCATACACCTAGCTTAGAGTTTAGTTTATACAAAGAATCTATATTTACCCAACGTGGTCTGGTTTTCACTCTGGTTTCCTGAGACAGTAACTCTGTAGTTTAATGAGTACATGAGATACTTCTATTGGGCAAATGAATGGTGGGGGGCAGTTTGAGTCATAAAGACCATCTACTAATGTGATGTCAGCTGATCTCAGGAATGTGGAACCAGGTTCAATCCATCATATTAAAATCAACCAATGGTTCTTTTCTTTTTTTTTTTTAAGAGGTTAAATGAAATTCAAACTCACTGGCATCACTGCCGACTCACAGCAACCCCATAGGGCATAGTAGAATTTCCCCATAGGGTTTCTGAGGCTGTAACCCTTTTTGTTTTCCTTCACACCACTGCCCTGGCGGGTGTAGGAAGACCAGCCTTAATCCTGGGGAGCTGCTGCTGGATTTGAACCATCCACCCTGTGGGGCCCCAGTCCCGCACACAACCAGTGTGCCACCTGGGTTCAGCCCAATGGTTCTTTTCTGCTCTACTTATGTAAAGTCAACAATAGGCCTAGAGGGGGACCCACCTGTGTTTCAGACCTGAGAGGTCAGCTTAGGAGCCTACAGAACAACAGCTCAAACAAACCCTATGTACATTCATTAGCTTGTGCTTCAATGATTTTCTATACCTTCCCTGTATCCTGTCTATGGAAATCTATGGATGGATTGTTTTATGACAGAGTCAACCATGCATGAGAGAACCCAGGGATCCAGAAAAAAGGAGTTTCCATCCAAAAGGAAGAGTAAAGAGCTCTCAGAACAATGGAAGGCATGTCCCAAATTGGCAAATGTGCACTCTGCACAGATAGACATGGTCCCAGCTACAACAGCTAGAATGCTTACAGAGCTGGCTGGTTAAGCGGGTTTGGGAGATTGCCTGATGGATGTGAATGTGTCACGTGGAGATTTATAATTTTAGACATGAAGGAGATCTTGGGGCTGAAATAGTGATGCATACAGAGAAATTGAAAAAAAATCTAGAACGTAAAATGATCTCATGAAGATCACCAAGAAAACACACACACACCCCATCATCCATAGCAGCAATAGCAGCCTGCTCTATGCCACGATTCATTTGAATATTACTTACATCATGGTTATACTAAATATGGATTCTGTCAAAATTATTAATTTTACTGTTAGGATACTGCAGAATGAACTATATGCAAGACTGTGTATGGGTGAGAGAGGGAGAAAACATGCGAAATAACTAGATACTCGTCATGCTAATTACTCAGGAGAGAGTGCCTACACTGAAAAGTCAAGTTGTAAATTCAACACATTATGAACAGAGTAAATAGCAAAAGACACAGCCAACATGGTTAAAAAGTTTACTATGGAGAGAACAGGGCATCAGGTAAAGTATACAAAAGTGCTACGGGGTTTACACACACGTGCGCGCACACACACATTCCCCTAAACCTTGTACACAGAAAAATTGGTTATTTTTAATCTACAATTTTGTGAGTCTTGGACAATCCACAGAGCTTTGTATCCATCATCACATTTATCATACCAGATAATTCCTTACCCCCACAAAAACTCCCATATTGTTGCTCCTTTGCAGTCAATCTTTTCCCTGTTGCTACCTATGGGGACTGTCAATCTGTTTCCTGTCCTCATAGATCTGACTGGCCAGGAAGGTCAGATCTTGGGAAACAGACAGCTCTTTGAGTTTAGTTTCTTTACTAAACACAACACATTTGAGATGCATTCATTGTGTTATGTGTGCAAACAGCTCATGAATTGGTATCGCTGAGTAAGCCGAACGAGTCTATTTGATTTTGGGACAATTAGAAAATTCCATTTAACATCTAAACATCGGTGACCCAAAAAGAAGCAAGAAACTTTCCTTAGATTGCTTTCAAGGATTTCACATCGTGGCCATTTCAGAATGCATTCACAAATCACACTGGGCTATTGGTAGGAACATGTAATTGTTATGTAATTACTTGAAAACACTTTTTTTTGCTGCTTATTCATTTGTGTTTATGACCCCACTCCCACCTCTTTGAAAGGGGTAGAGTAGTGTGGCAATTATCTAACCTGGTGTCAATTTAAGGAAAAAGAGTGGAGGGGTGGAGTCTAGACTGTTAATCTTGAGATAGCCAATGAGACCGCTGTGTAAGCAGAGTTTTCTCCTGAGAATTCTGGAAAATCCAGCCATATTTCCCTCTTGGAAGTCAGAGATTCATGACTCAGTCCCTTGGAGACATTCTTCACTAAACACAACATGGACAAGACACAAAGCTGACTGCCTGTGAGACATCCCAGAGGAGAAGCCACCTGGGCTTACCCTGATGGAACCAGACCTTGGAAGCTGGAAACGCCACACAGAGACTCCTGCTAGTGCTAAGATGCTTGAGAAGCCCCAGAGAGGTCCCTGTCAGCACTGAGATGCTTCTGCCACCATGGATACACAAGACTCTGCACCTATTGGCCTGTGATTATCCTGGTATCATTGCATGTGCTTCCTGAATATGAAGAGGACTTTATAGATTGGTATTAGACATATGGGCTAATATTGGACTTATGACCTTGGACTGGACTGGGATGTTTTCTCAAAGTTCAATTGCTCTTGTATATGAATCTCTTTCTAATACAGATATGAGTGTTAATGAATTTGTTTCTCTAGTCTACCCGGACTAACACAAGTAGGTAAGGTAATACAAATGTGGGGAACTAAAGTTGTAATCAACTTAATAGTTATTTTTTTATGCTAAGTAACAGTATGATCAAAGGTATCATTTATTGAATGCCTTCTGCATACCAATCATTGCTCTGGGAGATTTATGGGTCTTAAATTCTTGGATTGGAGAGAGCTGACACACCACATCTCTGTTGTTGAGCAACTTTCACTTAAAAAAATAATAAGACAGCGCTGAACCCCAGTGGCGTTAAAAGGTTGAGTGCGGGACTGCGGCCCACAAGCTTGGCAGTTCAAATCCAGTGGCGGCTCTGAGGAGCAGCACTGGGTCACTCCCATGACCACCATAGGGCAGTGATGCTCCCCCCCAAAAAAAGACAAATCATGAAAAGCAAGGCAGAAGAACTGGATGGGACCTCACTATAATTATTTAACAGTTTATTCAAAGATATTCTGAAAAAAGTCTTAATAAATTTGAGGAAGGTGTTGTCGGGCAGAATTTCAAATTTTCATGGACATTTTAGAGCCTTGTCTATGTGATGAATCCTAACTATATAATCTTTAAAATTTAAATCAAAAGTATTCTTTGGATTTTTACTAAACCCAAACAATAATTGAACCAACTGGTAAAACTTGTCTGCCTTGAATGTTCTTCTAAGAACTATTTTTATGGAAAAAAAAAACCCCAAAACCCTGACAACAGCAATTTAAAAGCATGAACAGAAAATTTAGGGTGCAGTGAGTTTGTTCCTGGGGAAGATTAACTCAGAAAAAGCAGGTAAGAATTGCCGGTCTGACTCAAAAAACTATAATCAGGATCACCCACTGTACCAAGAAAGACAGTGGAGTATGTTCTCAAACACAATACCAAGAAAATACACTTAAAATATCGAGAAGGCCGGCTAAGGAAGATGAAGCCGGAGGGGTGTGTAGGGCATCGTTTAAGGTGTCCAGGGAGAACATCGTAAATAAAGTGACATCTGCTCAGAGACCTGAAGGCAGTGTGAGGGAAAATGAGCCACAGGGATATTACGGGGAAGGGATTCCAGGCATAGGGAAGGATCCCACACTGTCTCTCTACAATGGAGTGAGACTGGACCCTAGGAACCGGGGGGGAGGGAGAATCTATGGCTCCCGAGAACCCCAAGAAATGCGGGGGGGGGTGGGGGTGGGTAACGGGCTCCCTGATGAGCCCCGTCCTGGGGACATGACAGTGATAAGACAGGTGAGACCTGCTCCCAGGCAGCTTCAACGTTGTGGGGGAACTGACTGCACGTAAAGAGAGCATCTTCCGTAACCACTCATGGTTCTCTCTCTTCCTCTGGAACACGGTCCTTCTTAAGCCACACAGGAGCGCGCACAGCTGGCACTCCACTTGGTTGGCTGTGTGATATGTGTGCTGGTGGCCCGTTGTCCTCTTTCAAAGTGTGACGCTTCGCTGCAGGAGCAGCCCCCACCCCCGTGCCCTTCTGAATGTGCAGGCCAATCTGTGCAAACGGCGGTGCAAGATGCTTGGCTGCTGCCCCAAAGGTTGGGAGTTCAGGTGCCGCGGTTGCTTTCTGTAAATGACTGGCTGCCTTGGAAGCGTGTGGGAAGTTCTCTGTCAGGATCCATCCGCATGTCAGGCTTGGATTTTCCGTGTGAGAAGGGGATGGGCGCCTTTTCAGTCATCCAAAACCTGCACGTGCAGCCAGGGAAGGTGATGGTGACAAAGAATTTGTTCGAAGTTGGTTTCCAAATGAGGCATCACGGGAAAGGGCACGAGGGAGGGGGTTTTCTGTAAAGGGGACCTTCATCACCGGGGGACGGCCGGTCCATGCGAGGTCTCTAAGAAGCAAACCTTGAAAACATGAGGAGCAGGAGTCCAGGGAGTAGTTCAGTGAAGAGTCCTGGTTTACACGGGTCAGGGTACATCAGAAGGATGATCGTATGATGTTTGAAATTGACATGGCCCTGGGTCCCACCCTCGGGCTTTGGTTTCAATCCTTCAAGGGAGAGCTATAAACCCAGGGATTTGCTTCTAAAGCAACATGGGCGCTTCTACGAATGCATCCAGGGTCAAAAAATCCATTTCAAAAGTTCGCTCATACCAGACCCGGCTGTGCACTTTTCCCCGGGAAGATGGATTTGTGATAGGACCCCCTCTCTGCGAAGACTCAGGCGGAAAACCTGGCCACTGTGTACAATCCCCTACAGTGCAGTACAGTTCCAAATCTCTTGTGCTGAGTCTCTGGAGTGGAAAACAGAACTCGGACCAGATGTCGGCTTTCCCCTCTGATCTCATTTCCTTGTTAAGTTACCTGTCATTATCCTACAAGGAGGACCTGAAGATGTTCTCCTGTACCTGATACAATGACTTCCAGTGGATCCAACCTTAAATGGGCTACTCTGTTTCACTTCATAGAGGACAACGATGTATTATCTCTTAATCTAACACACAAGCCATTTAACAGGTTGCAGCATAGTTCTGATCAACACCCCCCTTCCCCCGACTCGACTAAATAAACTTAACAAGTTTCAGCACAGGAAAAGATTTCCTGAAAGCTTTAGGCAATCTAGAAGCTTCCTCTCACCAGCATTTCCTTTCATAATTTCTTCATCCCAGGCTTAAAAAATTTGGGGGAAAGTTATTGACTAGATGGCTAAGATGTAATACAATCCCACCATCACCACCCCTATTTTGGGATACTGAAACTAGGGAGTGAACCATTCCTTTAAAAATTACTTATATAGGCTGAGCCCCGGTGGCGTAGTGGTTGTGCACAGGACTGCCTCCCACTGGGATGGAGGTTCAATTCCAGCTCCACAGGAGCAAAGGCAGGGCCTCCTACTCCTACCACCAGAGGGCAGTCATGCCCAAAAAACAAAAAAAATTACTTATATATACATACACCTGATGTCTTTGATGGGTCTCTCTACCTTTTCATTAATGGGGTTTTGGTAGTGCCAATGATTGATTCAGTGGCTAACTGAAGAAGTGAGGTTCCAACACCAACCAGAGGTGCTTTGGAAGAAAGTGCTGGCAGTTGACTTCTGAAAAAGCAACCCCAGAGGCGTGGTTGTACCCTCACACAGGGGGCAATCCTGCATCAGAAACTACTGGAAGGAAATGGCTTGGGTTTTTTTGGGTCCTGCTCTTCTAGCTTGGCCAAAGCAAAGCAATACCACGATTCAGTTGGTTTTTCCATGGGTTAAAAAGTTATAGACTGTTACAGAAATTCAACCTTATGAACCCTGATTACTTCCTCTGAGGACCTTTAATTGGCGATCAGCGGCTTAGAATGTCAAATCCGGGCTCAATGACTGAAGCTCAGCCAAGGCGGGACCATTAATAAAACCACATGGGAATAGCTTCTGGCCAGAAGCAATAGATTGATACAGCTTTCAGGTATGTTGTTTATTTGTTTCTAAAATGAAATCAATCTGGATGGCTGATATTTCAAAATAGGGGTCCAAGATACACCCTCTGACTGGAATCTATCTTCCAAATTCAAAACTTCACCAGGTTCAAATAGACGTGTTAAGTCAGGAAATTCCACCCCCGAGTGCCGCTCCCCCCCACACTTTGGCAATAGGAAAGAGGAAGGGCTTCACTTGACCATGGGAAACATAGTGCTGTTCTAGCAGAATTTGTGGTGTGTGTGCGTGCATGGAGAGAGTTCCAAACTGTGCTCAGTGACAGAGCCAAGAGTACAGGAAAGCTACACAGGGCAGATCAGAGGAATGCTTTTCATACGTGGCCAGTGACTGATAGCCTTGGACTAAACCGAAGACCATGTTTCCTGTCACAAATTTTTAAAAAATCCCAGAAGTTATGGAACACAAAAGGCTAATTAGGAGCATTTGGTGAGGCAGACTTTGATGAGGAAGTCTTTCTGTATCTTGGCCAACCATTTCTGTTTTCTTCTTTCATCTTTGTCTTGCTCTAAAAGTGCCCTTCCTGGCCTTATCCCCCTGCTCAAAGGCAACATACAGTAGAACTGGTGATAGGAGTAGGCACAGTCAGTAAGTGAGTGCTATGTTCAGAAACCTGAAGCAATGCTGAAATCTACACAAACGATTTGTTGTGTTTGTTTGGAACTGCAGAAATAGATATTAGCCCTCTATGTTCCCAGCTCCCCTAAACACTACTTAGCTTAAGTCTTGCAGTATATACCATGGTCTCTTAAGGAGATTAAATATTAGAAGGAGACAGTGTTTACAATATAGGAGTGGGCTTAACTACTATTACTGCTGCTCTTGGCTGCGGTCAATGCAGTTTGGGTTCATGCAGACACTGGAGTGGACCCATAGGTCATTCAAGGTTGTGACCGCTTGGAAGCAATGTGTCAGGCCTGAGGGTGCATTTGATTGGCAATCTTTCGGTTAGTAGTTGAAGGCATAATGATCTGTGCTATCTAAGGATCTTAATCAATACTATGCTTCATTATTGATTCAAGGCTGTCTTTCATATGTTCCACAACAGCCACGGCCCTTGGTTTCTTCTCCCTCCTCACCATTTTAGAAATATGGAATATAGGCATATAGAATATGATCTGTAGGTTATATATAAATATATAAAAGAATATGGTTATGTATATATATATAAAAGAATATGGCATGTATTGAAGCAGGCTGAGAGCAGAGCAGGTAGGAGATGAAAAGGGTTAGGTTTGGCTCATTAACATGATATATGAACTATGACCCTGGCTTTCTTACCAACAACTCCTCATCAGATCTCTTGTGATGTCAACCCCTACGCCTTGGGAAGTCAGTGTTAATCACACCTTGTTTTATACTACCTATTCCTTGTACATATGCCTGTCAACTCAACGTTGCCGTTACTTGTTTACATTTCACTTCTAGAGGTTCAAGTTGGGGTTTAGATATGAGCGCCTCAGAGACACAGTCATAGTCTTCAACATCTCTGTACTTCTCTAGCAGAGAGCTCCACAGAAGGCATTCATTCAACAACCACCCATTCATTTTTCCTATTTGAGTTCTTCTTTATTCATTTTCTTCGGGGCTTCTGCAACTCTTATCACAATCCATACATCCTTCTATTGGTTTGTACATTTGCTTCCATCTTCATTCTCAAAACAGTTTCTTTCTACTTGAGATCTTGGTATGAGCTTCTCATTTTTCCCCTTCCTCCCTCGTGAACCCTTGAAAATTTATAAACTATTATCATTTTTTTTTTTCATCTCTTACGCTGACAGATGTCTCCCTTCACTTTGCTGTTGTTCATCCCCATGGGAGGAGGTTATAGGTAGATCATTGTGATTAGTTCCACCTTTCTCCCCTCAATTTCCCTTTCCCCTCCCAGTATGGCCATTCTCAATATTGGCCCTGAGGAGTTTATCTGTCCTGCGTTCCATGTGTTTCCAGCTCTTAGCTGTACCTGCTCTGGGCTAGACAAATTTGTAAGATAGAATTGGGGTCATGATAGTGGGAGGGGGAAGCAGCAAAGAACTAGAGGAAAGTTGTATCTTTCATTGGTGCTGTACTGCACCCCGACAGGCTCATCTCCTCCCCATGACCCTTCTGTGAGGGGATGTCCAATTGCCGACAGAAGGGTTTTGGGGCTCCACTCTGCACTCCCCCTCATTCACAACGATAGAATTTTTTGTTGTTGTTCTGGGTCCTTGAGGCCTGATAACTGATCCTGTGAACACCTCATTATCACACAGGCTAGTGTGCTTCTTCCATGTGCACTTTGTTGCTTCTCAGCTAGATGGCCGCTTGTTTATCTGCAAGTCCTTAAGACTCCAGACTTAGATGTATCTTTTGATAGCTGAGCATCATCAGTTTTCTTCACCACATTTGCTTATGCACCCATTTTGTCTTCAGTGATTGTGTCAGGAATGTGAGCATCACCTTGTACCCACGACACCACCAGTATGCCAGGTGAATAGACCAAAGTGTTCTTGTGTTGAGGGGGAAATACTTGAGTAGCGAGGCCCAATGTCCACTTGCTACCTTAATACTAAACCTATAAATATTATGCACAGATCTGTTTCTCCATTATCATAAATAAATATATTTACATATATACATGACTGTATTTAGACCTCTATACATGCCCTTTGCCTCATAGTTCCTTCTTCTATTTCCTTTTACTTTCCTCTTGTCCCCCTATTATGCTCAACCTTCATTTTGGTTTCAGTAATTCCTCTTGGTTACATTGTACTTGATCAAACCCTACAAGGCCTCCTACACCCTTCTTGCCATCAATTTTAGATCACTTGTTGTTACATTGTCCCTGGGTTTGTTAACACCAACTTGCCTCCCCCTGCCTCCCCCACTCCCATGTCCCCCAGAACTGTCAGTCCCATTGTTTTCTCCTCCACATTAGTTATCCTGCCTATCTTATCTAGATAGACAAGCAGACATTATAATCTGCACAAAAACACGACAGAGCAAAACAAAGCAACAAAAGAAAACAAAACAATAACAACAAACCAATCACAAGAAAAACCTGTAAATAATTCAAGATCTGTTTACTGACCTTGAGGAATGTTTTCTGGTAGAGTTTGATGTGTCCCCAAAGTCTATTTTTGGTATACCCAGGAACTTCATTGCTCTGCTCCCCTGGCTGTTCTGTTACATACCTTTAATGTTTTGTCTCGGTGTGGTGGGGTCGGATTGGGCACAATTCCTGTGCTGTGTCTTCACTGTTGCACCCCATAGCACTATGGGTCATTGAGGGATGTTGTGTCTCCTAGGGGAACCAGCCCTATCGTCCTCTCTGTGTATGGGATGCTCTAAGCAGGAATATTGTCCTTAGGGCTTGGTGGGCCAGGATATACGCCACCCTCTCTCCCTCTTCCTTCATTTATGCCCTGATCAGACATGTCTCTCTCCCTGAGCAGTATATCCAGTGCTGTCCTCTGAAGTAAATTCTTGGGGGTGGGGGGCAGAAGAGCAGGAAGCTGTCCACATAGTTGGTATTGGAGCCAGCCCTCCTATTGAGTTCTATTCTAGTTATCTACTGAGAACACCAAAACAAAACAAACTCACTACCATCGAGTTAATGTTGAATCTGGGTGACCCTGTAGGGCAGGGTAAAACTTCCCCTGTGAGTATCTGAGAGGGGGAAATCATCTTTATGGGAGTAGAAAACTCCACCTTTCTCCCATGGAGCGGCTGGACCTGAGGTTGGCAGACCAACTTGTATCCACCACACTACCAGACCTCAACTTGTACCTACCACACTACTAGAGCTCATGTACGCACTACACAACCAGAGCTCAAGTTGCACCCACTACACTACCAGACCTCAATTTGTACCCACTGCACTATCAGAACTGCTGAGAACTTAGTAGTTCATGAAACAGATCCAAATCCCTATCTTCACAGAGTTTATAACTGTCAGATACTTCCAATAAACAAAACTCATAAGCAAAACACATTCAGCGCTAGTAAAAAAATTCAAGTCACAACATTGAGTACTTGGATGCAAGTACATGTGTGTGCACACATGCTTGTGTTTGTTTGCAGATGTGCCAAGCAGAGTATCTGGGAGAAGAGTTTCTAGCAGGAAGAACTAGAAGCACAAAGGTCCTTGGGTAGGCATGCACCTGGCTACTAGGAAGACCAGGGACCAAGGCAGGAAGTGTGACAGAAGCAGAATGAAAACAGAGGGCGCGTTGTTATTGATAGGAACCACCAAGTTGGTTCTAGTAACTGCATGTGACAGAAAACAACTTCCTGATAGAGCAGTGGTTCTTAACCTTTCTAATGCTGCAACACTTTCATACAGTTTCTCATGTGGTGGTGACCCCACCCCCCCACCGCCACCAACCATAAAATTATCCTCGTTGCTACTTCATCACTGTCATTTTGCTACTGCTGTGAATCAGGCGATTCCTGTGAAACGTCCTTGGACCCCCCAAAGGGGTTGCAACCCACAGGTTGAGAACCGCTACTCTAGAGGTTTATAGGCTGTCACCTTTACACAGAACCAGATTGCTACGGCTACCCTCCCTAGGTTCTCCCCGCTTCCCCCCAATCCCTGGTGGGTTTGGACTGCCAGTTATCACTTTAGCAGCCCAGGGCATGACACTTACACCATCAGGGTGGGTGCCTTAAAAGGACGTGCAGTGGGAGATGAGGTTAGAGGTAAGTAGGGGCACATGAAAGTGAAAACCAATGAAGGTCTTTGAGACTACCACGTGGTCTTGTGTTTTTACAGTGAGGGAAACAAGAAGTTATCGGATGGTTCTCAATAAAGCAATGATACGATCCAACTCCCAGTGTAGTAGGCGGATCTGGTCTGAATCGAGAAAGGGATTTTAAAGAAGAGATCATAGAAACAAGGGAACCAATTAGGAGACTACTGTACAAATCCAGGGGGTGGGGGAGGAAATGATAATATTCTTTGATTAGAAGGAGAGCAGAGGATATGTGAGAAGTAATTGGATTCTGGATATATCTGAAAACAGAGACAATAGCATTTGAATATGGGTTGATAACAAAAAGAATCAAGGCTTTTATTGACTTGAAATTGAACGATGTTGAGAGGCTGAAAGGTAAGAAAATCATTTATTGGGATAAGGCAAACTATGGGAGGAATATATTTTGGGGTTAGTTTGAGAAGCTTATTAGAGATATTCATAATAATAATGAATTGGTGGTAGAGTATATGCATCAGTAATTCAGAAGAGACCAGCAATATGAAAGGTATTTAAAAGTCTGCTAATGGAGTGAAGTTGGCAAAGAAGAGAACGGAGTAAGGAGAGAGAGAGAAGACCAAAGGACTTTGCTCTGGCCTCTCCAAAATGTCCAATTGATGAGTGAGAACCAGCAAAGGAAACAAAAGAGTGGTTAGTGACATATGAGGATCACCAAGAAAATAGGGTTTCCAGAAGACCGGAAAATAAGGCAGTCCAAAGCTGTCAACTATCACTGTGCTAGTTATTGCTGGCAGTGCAGCAAGAAGATGAGGACTGAGAATTGACCCCTGGATTTAACAAGGTGGTCTTGCTAACATGAGTTTGGTTGAGTGGTGGCAGGGAAAGCATAAATGGAGTGAATTCAAGAGAGTGAGTATACATAACTCATTGGAGGAGTTTTGCTGGAGATAAAAAAGAGAAAAGTGGAAAGGTAGCTAGAGGAAAATGTGGGATAGAGTAGTTGTGCTTTAATTTTTTTTAAAAAACAAAGAACTGCTATTTTATGCTGATGGTGTGGGGATAAGAGGAAAGGGCTATTATGGGGATGTATGGTTAGGTTAAGTTGGTCAAGGAGATAGAAAAGGACATAATGACCAAATAGGTGATTTGGTAATTTCTAAAAATATGCAATTGGGGATAGGTATGGTGATGGGACCTTTTGAAAGCTCCCTTCTGTTTCTCTCTGCTATTTCAATGCTACAGAAAGTAAGTTCTTCAGGAGAAAGTGCGATGAGAAGGGAAAAGGGGGATGACATATGTCATAGATTTTGCGTCAACTTGGCTAGGCCAGGATTCTCAGTGGTTTGGCAATTGTGGCAGTTCCATAATCTCCTGACAACTCTTGAAGGGGCTGAAGAAAACCCTCTTTTCTTGGTGATGTTTAGCCTGTCAATCAGGTCATTGCCAATGAGGCCTCCATGTGGACACAGTCTTCCCCTGTGAATTCTAAGAGCTCTTGTATTCATCCCTGGAGACGTGAGACTCTCTCTGCTTTGTCACCTGCTGATAAGCCAAATGGACCTACACGGATGCAGCCAGAGTCATGGAACTGGAGGAGCCATGTGGAGACCCACATAAGCACCCACACCACCACTGGATCCACAAGACTTTCCACCCACTAGCATGTAATCTTCCTGCATTCTGCATTATTGATGTGCTGTGTGAGTCTAAAGAGAAATTCATGGACTAGTATTGACACATAGGGTAATATCGAACTTTCTTATTTGATCTGGACTGGGCTGGGATGTTTTCTTAATATACAATTGCTCTTTGATATAAAATTCTCTCTTACGTGCATATGTGTGTCTCTAGATTTATTTCTCTAGTCTACCTGGACTAACACAGCAATAAAAGCCTATTTACTTGATGTGAACAAGCATAATATAATTACCTCATAATGACAGTTGTCTTTCTCTGGCAGAGCGAGCATCTGGTCCTTTTGAACTGCTAACCATGCAGTTGAGGAGCCCAATGCATAACCATTATGGCACCAGTGAACAGTTAATCCCTTGTAAGAAGATTAGGGTAGTGGGTAAACCCCTGACTCAGGTCACAGCAATGATACAATTGAAAAGAAGTATCTGCGGTAGTGTGGCTTACTTTCTATATAAATAGATGCTGTGGAAATGCTTGCTTTTTGCTGGTTTAAGTCCTGCCTCTGGTCCCACAGATCTCTAGTTCTTTGTACTTGAGTCAATGGGCTGCCATATTGTCTTCTGATACTGGGAACCCTGAGTAGCCTGCCATTTGACGGGTCACCTAGCCTGTCATCCTTAGGTTCGTTCTCCTCTGCAACCACCAGCCTGTGGTGTTCCTGGTTCAACAGCCCTTAAAGCGTCACGATTCAGGGGAAGTCATCAGCTTAACATCTGACATGGAACCTGACTGAACTCAGGTCAGATTTGCCTGCTTCCATAACTGTGTGAATCATTTTTTATATGAATTTCTCTCTTGGTGTGTGTGTGTGTGTGTGTGTGCAACTAGTTTTGCTTCTCTAGCGAATACAGCCTAAGGCAGTATAAGATGTTTGCAAAGAATTGAAAAATGAGTGGAGAAGGGGCATTTAGTATGGGTGCGGGCACCTGATCAGGAGTCCCTTTGGTCATGAGTAGAAGGGTGAGGCTAATTAGCACTGACACACCAAATTGGTTTATGGATGCAGGCACAGGAGCAGAGTGATTTGGCTTATCAGCTGAAACAACCTCAAGCGAACATGGTCACTATCCAGCCAGTCAGGTGGAACCGAATGAAGTCCATGTCCTGTCTCCATGTGGACTTCTGGGGTAGTTTTCTGTAGGGGTCACATCCCAGTCCCATCAGCATTTGGCCATCTTCTCACTGAAACCCACAAAACCCAGTATTCTGAAATACTCACCGCCCTTCAAATCTGTGTTTTAAAAAATCAAACAATGCTTTTTGCATCATATCCGTGACCTGAAATTGAGCAAGCGAAAAATTAAAATATGACCAAAATATCCCCCAAACATTTCTAAACACGATCAAAACAATTTCATTCCTACTGGGAAGGAATCCACACAAGCTGGGGATTCACATTTGGGGGAAAAAAAGTAGCATGGGAGGTCACTATCTTTTTTAAATTTCTGAGTTCCAAGAAAGTGAAAATGAAAAATTCTCTGAACGGTTGATGCGATTTATTACCCTCAATTACACTGCAAGTGATTTCTGTGACTTTGTGTCCATCTGGCCCTGTTTCCCTGGGCCCACTATGTGTAGCTAGCAGGACTCCCCAAAGCGACAGGTGGGAAAACAAAATACCACGAAGCACTAAGAGATACACATAACTGCCTGAGGGACTGCATGCTTGCTGCTCGGAACTCTGTAAGTTTTAAAGCTCAACAGTTGATGGGAGGGGTGGGAGTGGGGGTTCACAGGGACATTGCCAGCTTAGCATGAGTGTATGTGGTCATCTTAGAGGGTGTTACTCACCTCGTATCCCTTCAGAGAAGGACCCACAAGAACCACAGGTCGCATAGAAGGCACCACATCATAAGGAGGCATGTGCTCTGTCTGCAGAAAGTGGACAGGCGGTCAGATGCTCATCGGGCGTAGAGGAGTGAACTAGGTCATGTATCAGGCTCTAATTTGGAACTATGTGAGAGGAGGCATTGACTTTCCAGACCTTTTGCTTTGGGGCCTTGCCTCTTTTCTAAACAAACCCAAAGTTTTTGTGGGTTGATCAAGGTACTGAGCTGCCTATGGTTTTCCTGCCTTTCTCAAGAAATGCTACAGATGCATTTGGTGCCAAAAGTAAGAGATGCCACTTTTGAACCAATAGTTGGCTAAACGGAAAAGTGTTTCCTGCAGAAGAGGTGCTTTATAAGCCTGATGGCATGTGGTTGTGGCTTTTTTAGACTGACCTGAGTTTTCTAAAGAGTTACTGACCAGGCCTTAACCTTATGACTTACAGAAGAAACAAAGGTTTTTTGGTTGTTGTTGTTGTTGTTGTTTTTCTGTTCTTAATGACCTTTGCATCTTCAATATTTGGCTTACTTGCACAAAACCCAATTTTAAAATAGTATAATTCTCAATACCAAATACATGGCACATTTAAATCAGCGTACTTGCTTTTTCCAGTAAACATTATTCATAATCACTGTTCATATATTAGTATTAATGCTCTTGAATTTTGGGCTTCTATATCTTGGTACTTAAAGATGAAACATTTAGCATTTAATACACTTCCCCTGAGAAGTTTAGACAATGCTTCTGTTATATAAATAATACATGTCTTTTTGCAATAATTTCGTTCTTTTGTAGCTGAGCAAAGGGGAGGATAAGTGAAATTTTCTAGTGATTTCTATGTCAAAACTTTGCTGCTAAACTCCTCAAATAATTAATAAAATTCTCTCCCAAATATATTACACAACAGCTTATTTGCTTGATCTCCTATAGCCACTACTTGAATAGCAGACACAGAGGGTTAAAATGACCCCAAGATTTGGCTGTTTGTTTTAACACAGAGGGATATAGGATCTTAGATACAGGGACTCTCTATTCTCTACTCTCTATTCTCTGAGTACTTGTGCATTAAGGAGTATCTGAGAAAATCAGTATTTTAAAAATAGCTCAGACCTCAATAAGAAAAAAAACCCAAAACATTCTTTAAACTATTTTAAGAATTTGATAGACTAACGTGCAAACATGTAGCATAATTTTTACATCTGCCTGTTGCTCAAGAGCTTAAAAGTGCTCATTTACAAACATTCTGATTTTGTTTGATGTTAAGTAGCTTCGGGGGAGGTGGGGGGAATGAAATAGCATTTCAAATCCTGAAAGCTTCCAACTGAGATTTCACCACCAGCCATAGACAATATAATCAGATGGTAGAAAGTAGTATGGTGAACTGTGTTGTCAAGTTGAACTTGGTCAAAATTAATTCTGACAGCCATGATAAAGGTAGAGTATGTGCTTTGAACAGAAAATTAAACAAGACAGACATAATACAGCGACAGCACAAATGCCCAGAAGCACCACTCTGAAGCAATCTAAGACACGGAACACAATCGTATTACTGACTCTCAGTCACTTTCTTTTGGGTTTGTGACAGCTGCACGCAAGTTTACCACATCATTGATAACATAAGAAGAATGAATACCAGTGCCGGAGGCATCATAAGCATATTGATTAGATTATCATATTCATACCACCTGGGATCATCCTGAAAATGATTAAAAGTCAAGTCCTCGTTGCTAGGTAGCACTAAAAATATCCCCTTCCGCCAATGTAAACGAAAAATGTAAGTAGTTTAAGGTGTGTGTTTAAGTAACAGCTACTAAGAAATTTCATGTCAGGTCTTTAAATATTAAGTGGATCAGTACTGGGGAGACCTTTGACTCCTACCAGTTGTTCAGGTCAAACCAGCCAAAGGTTAATCCATGCTGGCAATCAACCATCTCTTAATCCAACACGGTAGCTACAGAAATTACCTTATTTGATGGAATATTGGTACTTTGTACTCTACTGAACAAGTAAATCATCCTTTTGATCTACCTAGTTACTGCGAAATATATTGTCTCAGTTCTTAAGTAAAATGAAAGTTGTGATTCAATCGGAATAGTAGGTAAATGTAAAAACAATCAATCAAAAAACCCTCTCATGGGTATTCCTTGTGGTTAGTCAGCTAGCTGAAAGTTTTAGCTGATGGGGCTGTTTGACTGTTAAGGATGACCAGCAATTTGAGATTTCCTGGGTTAGCACCAACATCTCAGTGTTGTCTTTTTTTTTTTTTTTTTTTTGCCTTTCCCTGAAAGTAATCATCTGGCTCAAAAACCAATCAGTCAAACAAAATCCCTTTATCTTTCAGTATCTGACCCTTCCATCGATGACTCTAGAGTCCTCCCACAAAGCAAAAGATTGACTTGCAGAGGAAACAAGTCTAGTGGACTGGGAGTTTCAGGAAGAGAGTTGACTTGACCATTATGTGTCAAAATAGATCCACAGTTGTGCGAGTTTCAGAGAAAGAATTAACTACAAAACCCTGTAGGCAAACTGTGGATGGTGGTGTGCAAAAGGAAGGAAGAAATGGAAACTGGGAGGGGCTTTAAAAAAAGAAAAAAAGAAAAACATGCTGAGAGAAAAGAGACTTTGTCTGGAATAAAGAGAGGTAGGGAATCATATATATATATATTTATATTTCCAGTAGGGAACCAGGAGTTGCATCTCTCTCACGCACTTTGGCTGGCCAGTGGCACAGGCTCTACAGGTGACCACTAGCCCTCTTATTCAAGAGGCGAGATGCTGACATCTGGCTGACGGAGAAAGCAAGAACATTGGGGAGAGTATTGAGAGATGACAATAGGAAAAACTCACAGTAAACCGCCAAAACAAGCCTGCAGTTTTCCACTGGTCTTGCTCATCTGCAGATTTTGCACCTAGTGGATTAGAAGTTTAAATACTGACTAAATTAAAAATTGAATTTTTTTGTTTTAATTTCTAGTACAAGCTATGTATCTGGATATCATAAATCAGCATCTAATCATTGTTCTCATATGCTTGATTATCAGTTAAAAAATGGGGAAAGAGGGAAGAGACAAAGACAGATAGAATCAGCATGCACAGTAGAAGTGCATCCTAGGGAGTGGTGGGTGTTCGACACCCTGGAGTGTTTTCACAAGTCCCCCTGGTGGTATCTATTATTCCATCAAAAAGGATAAGTACTGTAATGGCTCTGTAAATGGCCGCCCACTGAATTTAGGTGGTTTGAGATGCATGGTCTCAATCGGATGTTTGAGGGGTCCTTTTCTCGGGGCAGACATGATCGTATGTCATCAAACTGTGGCGATTAAATGCTAATGATGCCAGTGGCAGGATAAACACAGCTTATGCCAAGGTGAACTTACCGATTTCTGCTTCTGCTTAGCTACAGCAGCGTGGGAAAGAAACAAAGAATACAGAGCATGCATGTTATTGACTTGTCAAAGGACACAGACAGTCAACAGGACTGGCAAGGTGACGCGGTGCAGTTGAGCAGCTGGACAGATGGGAGCTTGGAAGTTCTTGTTACCTTCTTAAAGAAGGGCATTCTTTTCTCTTTGGAGTGGGGTGACGTGACACTGTTTGCACTGGGCTTAGGGGAGCGGTGGTTTGCTGGAATATCATTTTCTTCTGCATCTAAGCCCGTAGCATCTATGTCTATAGCTATATACAGACAAACAATTCAAAAATCATCAGGGGGAGAGGGGACAGGAGAGGAAAAACAGGTTATAAAGAAAATGAAATGAAATCCAACAAAACTAGCCATCGTCAAAGATCTATCCTGGGTGCAAAACTTAAAGTAAAATATAAAGGCCAAAGCACACTAAGGTATGTGATGTCAGCAAACCTAACCACACAGAAAGATACCCTCCTAGCCTCTGCTGACTTGGACTCCACCCTTTTCAATAGTATTTTGACAAACATTTGCTTTTTTCATCCGCTGTTTCAAATATGAAGTTGACCTCGCCCATGCCACACATACAGGGTTACTTATATGTACTGGATACTGTATTTCTTACAAATGCATTCAAGCCAGCTTTTAGATAATTGGGACAACTTCAAGGCAAGCTTTATCACGATGTCTCAGATTTCTCAGTTTGCTGGGCATTGTGTAATAATCAGGGCAGTGTAAACGGGAGTAGCTGAAAATGCAACAGGCCTTTAAAGGGCAGAGAGCACAGAAAACTCTCCATCCAGTTCTGGCAGGGGCATCTCAGAGAAGACAAATGGTCTGGGGCGGGTTCCTGGATAGGTAGATTACAATGATTTCAAGATGTCAGATGTACCTCTATGTAGACTGGACTGAGGACTCATTGTGGAATACTGTATCCTATGATGGCCAAATAAAAGGAGTCTATCAAAACAACATTAGCATGGCATTTTAGGAGTCAGTAAAAGCTATTGGGTTGCACATGAGAAACAGAGAGGTCGGGGAGCAATGTCCCAAGCAGAAACCCCACCAAGGCCTTTTTCTAGAAAACAAGGGGGAGCTGGGCTTAAGATATGAGTTAGAGCACTTGAAAATTAAATTTTAAATAAAAAGAGAAATTCATCATCTCATTTCATATAGTCTATATAATGCATTCGCATGCATGTCGTTCCGAATTGCATCTCCTGTGGAATCAAGGGGCTGGGAAGCATTTTAATGATCGACGTCAACTTTCTTCTTTGGGAATAAGAAAGATAAACTCTTGAGGGTGAAGAGACAAGCTCTTGGCGAACAGCAGAGCCAGGCTTCCGAAACCTAGGGTGCACCTGTGCCCCTCCCCTGAACCCCAGTGCCTTTCTAACTGGGGTCCCTTTCTAGTCCCTGCACACTCTTTGCTTCCCCAGTGGGGTCACGTCCTGAAGATCAGGATAGCACAGTGCTGAACTTACTAGAAACTTCTATGGGTTCAATTAAGACACAGAGAAGAAAAGGAGAAAATATACTCACCACAGGCAGACGTCATATTATACAGAGTAACCTTCTAACAAAACCCACAGCACATTCAGCGTGAAGGGACAAATGGCAATTTGAAAGGCTGGGCAGCTTGGTGCTGAGAAACAGCTTTGATACCCCCACCCCCCCGGCAGGGACACTAGAGCTGACTCCATGCCACCACCCCCAACCTTTTCAAATGACGGCAACTCACCTGACAAGCATCACACACACACACACACACACACACACACACAGTGCACAATTTCACAATTATGTCCGGGTTTAGATGATTCAGCTGTTGGAAAACTTGGATCTCTTCATTAATTTCACCTTTTCATTTGAGTCAGTGAAAAAAATCTGTCACACAGGCAACACTTGGCCCGGTTGGCTTACTAATGCAAATATCAGCTACTACTAGCAGAATCTTCCCTCAAGCGACAGTAATACTGGCCTGATTGAAGTCCAGGTAGTAAGCTAGACTTACCTAGCCAATACACCTTCCTCTTTGCTCCATCTATGCATATTCATGATCAGCGAGGTTGCGGAGTGCTGGGGTGTGGCTCCAATCACTAGAAAATGTGCCTGGTATGGTGTTGTGCCTCGAGCCTTCCCTACAGCTAACGTTTGGCTCATTCGAGGATACCTCTTTTATGGGGATTTCAAAATGATTTAACTCTGGAAAGAGTGTGAAAAAAAATTTTTTTTCCCCCTGAGGAGTCCTTTTCCTCAAATCCCTACTTAGCAGGTGTCATGCCTTCCTGCAGATGAAGAAGAGAATTGAGGTTTAGCAATTCCTGATCCTGGTCAAAAGACTCAGAGGAGCCTGGGTGGTATGGTGGCTACTCCTTGGGCTGTGAGTCAGAAGGTGAGCAGTTTGAAACTACCATCTGCTCTGTGGGAGAATAATGAGGGCACTCTTTTCCAGTCAAGTGGTTCAGTCTGGGCAACACACAGAGTCAGATCTGCCCCGACTTTTAGGGGCGCTGTGATGCAAAATGAATTTGATGGCAGTGAGATTGGTTTGGTTTGTAATCTGACTCAGGGGCCCTGGGAGTGTTCCCACCAGGTCAGCCGTTCGAATTCCCTAGTTGCTCAATGGAAGAAAGAGGAAGTTTTCTATGTCCAAAAAGAGCTACAGTCTTGGAAACCCACAGGGACATAGATCCTGTCCTACAGGGTCATTGTGAGTGGGAGGTGATTTGCTGGCAGGGAGTTTGGTTTGGTTTTGGTAATAAGACTCAACCAATATCCTTTGTGATTTTCCTATAGACTTTGAATGTTCTCATTTTTAATTGGTCTCATAGAGGCCATATTGAGGGGACCATAACCTCAAGTCTTTCTTGGGGTTTGAGGGTACCTCGATTGACATAGCGGCTACAACCAGGGGCTTGAGCACAGAAACACTTGTACGGATGTTGTGGGACCGTCCGTCCTCCACTGTGTGGCGCACACAGGTTTGCCATGAGCCAGAGTCCAATTGACGGCCCCTAACAACAGCAGCAGTGGATGCTTGACATGAGGGTACTGGGATGTGGGCCAGTGGTCCTAAAACTATGGCCCGAGGGCCACAAGTGGCCCGCCGAAGACATTTATCTGGCCTGCTGGGTGTTTTTGCGGCTGCTACTGTGCTGCTTAGCAGCCAACTCATCCCAGGCCTGCAGTGAATTTGTTTATATCTGTCTATATCTATATGTACATATCTATATAATATTCTGACCTTCCAATGGACTGAGGGACAGTTATCTGGCCCCATTTAAAAAGTTTGAGGGCCCCTGGAATACGTTCAGCCGCTCATTACAAGGCTCCAGATCTGATTCCACCCAGAGGGGCCTCCGGAGGGAGGCCTGGCAATACACTTCGGAAAAGCCAGCCAGTAAGGGCCTAGTCTTACTTTTCACACGTAGGCTAGCCAGGAGCCAAAACTGACACCGAGAGTCATCTTGAAGTTGGATATCAGAGGCAACAGAACCCAAATTAATCAATGGCATTGTATGCTTTCTCCATAGAGTCAGGCCTGCTGAACAGATTTTGTCTTTTTCTTTTCTTAATGGGTAGAAACACATTTTAAAAGTTCAGCTCTGACACTGCCCAGATATGTGGTTACTTTGGCAGACACAGCTTAAGGCAGGGTAGAGAGTTACCTGGAGTGGGATCGCAGGGCTCTAAGTCCCAAATGGCAACCTCCCAGTGTATGACTTCCATCCCAGCAATGGTTTGATTAATTTATGTTTCAGAGCATCTGAGCTCTGGCTACAGCACAGATCTCTAACATTTGGACACTTACATAGCCGGCATCCTCAAACTACGGCCCGCGGGCCACAGACGCCAAGTGGCACTTCCCCTTTCTCAAATCCTTGAAAACGCCCCAATATATTTGCTTCTGGAAGATGTTTATTTCCTTAAATTGAGTAGCAGATGTTGGGGGCAGAGAGACTGCAGGAGAGGACTTAGGGAGAACATGACCATTGCAGACCTATCCAAGTGTGAGCCTTGAGGTACTTTTCCTTGAGAGGAGGGTGGGTCACCTGTCAGGAGAGTTTCCTCCTTTAGTTCATCTGAGCTTCACACCAAACCCACTGTCCCCAAGCCGAATCTGACGCATGGTGAGTGACCCTCAGAACAAAGTAGGAATGTTCTCTCGGGTTTCCAAAATTATATTTTATGGGCGCAGGCAGTCCTATATCTTTTTCCTGGGAAGCAGTTGGTGGGTTTGAACTGCTGATCTTGTGATGACCAGACTAACGCTTAAGCCACTGATGGCAGCACAAGGGCCCTTTAGTGAGCAAAGAACATGGAAATGACAGTGGGTTCCTGAGAGACCTATTATAAAATCGTGTAGATGGTAAATCTTTCTGAAGTACCTCGATCACAGATTTTTCTAAATATCTTCCCTTCGTTTTTTGTGTTCAGAAAAGTCTCACATCTGTGTAACACGTTAGTTCCCCGTGGGGCATTCTACTTCAATGAACCTTCTTTTATTATATTTCAGTATGAATTGAACTTGATTTTTAGGAATGGCAAACATCCAGCCACAAAACATGAGATGGTGTTTTAGGAAATCACACACTTCTTCAAAAATACCTACATCTTCTTTGATTATTGTCAGATTGGTAGAAGGCTACAGTGTGGATAGAGAATGGAGGAATTCACCAGTCTACACCAGCTGGGCTGGTACCATTTGGGCTGTCCAACCCCAAAGCGAGATAGAAGCTTTCCTTTCCAGGAGCCCAGTGAGGGGCCTCACAAGTCTCTGAGACAGCCCTTCAGACACACAGAAAAGTATAAATTTTACTAAGTCATCTGTGCAGCTTAAAGACTTTAAAATGGAGCAGAGATAAGCTTCCTTTCCTTTTGGATTCAGGCAATAGCCATACCCCCGGGGATGAAAGGAAAAGAAAGATGCTTTATACAATGGTCAAAAGGCATCCAAGTGCATCACAAACATCCTATTGTATTTAACTATGGACAGCTAAGAATGACTGCAAGTGCTAAGCTCAAGTGGCATGCAGATTTTTCAGCGGAAACACGTCAGAATCCATCTGGGCCTCACGACATTGCAGGCTAGGCTGACACCTCAGACTCAAAACTCCACATGAACCCAAAGTAACTTCTACATGCAGCCTGCAATTTCTGTGAGCCTCCTTAAACAGGAAACCATGTGCTCTGTGGGCATTATGCCTTTTGCTTATCTGAGGACACACCTTGTTCAGAAAACAGGCTCAGGACAGTTCTGAAGACAGATGCTCACACAAGATAATCTTACAAGGATACATGTCCTCTCGGTGGCCACAAAAGAAAGGTCTTGTGATTATTTGTAGACCAGATACACCAGATCTGTAACCATTGCTTGTCAGCCAATTGCTGAATTTTTATTGAACTTTCTTATAAAATCTGTCAGCATTACTTCCCATGACTTTGTGATTCCCACTTCACACATTGTGTATAGGTGGGTGTGTTTTGTTTTCTTTTTTCTATTCCTCCAATGAAACTCTTTACAGACTTCTACAGATTGACACCTTGAAATGACCAAGCTGGTCTCTATCTACCAGATCAGCCTCGACAGGCAACAGAATCCTCATCACAATCACTTTCCGTAGCGTCAGGTGCAGAGTGAGATCACCAAAAAAGTGTTAAGCTCTTGCTTGCACTGACATCAGGCTAAGAATTGTATTGTCTGGGGCCTAATCACCCACAATTATTTACAAGAAACATGAACGGATCTCATCCACAACCTGGGGATGGCTTGTACGTGATTTGTATACTCCATATTCACTTTAGAACCATTCATTTTCTCATGCATTAATCACGGAGAAAGTCCCATGGATCTTGCCAAAAAGCCCTTGATTGGTGTCTAAGAGCTGTCAATGGTCAGGAGTGATATGTGATTTTTAGTTATTGGAGAATTCTGTTCTCGATTGACAAGCGAGTCAGAGGGCAACTCCATCTTCCCATAAATCACACCCAGAGTTGTTCTTCACAGCTGCTTAATTGCCAATCAATTCTCATAATCTCACTCTGACTCCCTATTGCGTCTCGTAGGAAACTAAGATACTGATCACTGTCTTGTTGACATCAGACCAATTGGTCTCACTCTGTTTATATAGAACTACTAATTCTATGAGCAGTGATCCAGTGAACTGATATATTCTATTCTTGACACAATTGTTAAGGTTGCCAGACTCAACAAAGGCAATTCAGTTAAATCTGCATTTGAGATCAACCCAAAGGTTTTTTTTTTGTTTTGTTTAAGATAAGTTTTCCCATGCAATATTTATCTAGATTAGACTTTCTTTCTTCCTTTTTTGTTCATTGCTTATCTGGAATTACCATTTCACTGGGTCTCTTAATTTTTTTAAAATCATCTTATTGGGGGTTCATACATCGTTTACCGCAATACATACATACATCTACTGTCCCAAGCACTTTCGCATGCCTACTGCCATCATCATTCTCCAAATCTCTGCTTTTCCACTTGCACCCTTGATAGCAGCTTTTCATATGTGTCTCTTAGTTAAAAAAAAATCTAACTATCTTAAGAAGGCACTTACTGCTTTTGAAAGAAGACAGTAGTCATTCTTCTTGTAACATTTGAAACAGGTATGGCATATTACGTGGTCATTGTGGGTGGGTTTCCACCCATTTACTGATCCAGTCAATGTGCTGGGCATCGGGGTGGCCAGAAGGGATTCAAAGATAAATGTGTTCATTACTTAGCTCATCTCTAGCAGATCATTCCTAACTCCATCAGGGCATTTTTATGTCAGATTCCTTCGAACATGTACAGGGTAAGGCCCCCACACCATGATTCAGTGTCGGTAGATTCACAAAGCAAGGGAAGAAGGAGGCACGCGTGAATGGCAGGGGGAGCCGTTCAGCACAGACCCCTTACTTACCAGATGATGGAGGTGTAGATTTTCTGGAACTAGGTACTATGTCACCCAAACTGGATAATGAGTTTCCTCCTGATTTACTAGAGTGAAGCAAAAATGTGCATTAACCCAGCGTGTTTTATGTAGATCCCGAGACAGTCCTATTGCTTCGTACACATGACTACTCATCGTCTCTTTCTTCAGCTTATTATGACTATTTGTCTTTCCAGGTAATAAGTCGTCAGCGGAGATTTCTGGAGTATTTGAGACAGCGAGTGTGAAGGTCTTAGTTTTCAAAAGCAAGGTTTGATTTACGAAGTCCTTGGAGGAAGGAAGGAGACGCGGGTGATTTCCTTGCAGGGATCTCAGGTAGCTAAGTGACGGATGTCTCCTTTGCTTTTTAATTAGGAGAGGCCATGTGCACAAGCTTAAGGCTCATATGGCAATGGCACGTCTGTGTTCTGCATCTCTGCATTAATTTATATAATAATAATAATAATAATAATAATAATAATAATAATAATCTAAGATTGAAAGCAGGAGTATTAGAGGAACAGTGGTTAAGAACCAGTTGCTATTGAAAAGGTTGTCTGTTCAGATCCATGCCAAGCAAGTCTCCACAGGAGAAAGACCTGGCAGTTTGCTCCAATAAAGATTTCCATCAAAATATTATTCGAATTCTAACAATCGCTGCAAATCATCCAAACGTGCAGGATTCCTATTTGCCCTTCATACGGACTTGTGTAAAAATGCCACTCCTTTTGCCCTTCATTCCCACCCAAACTTTTACGTTATGTATCAGAGCTTTTAAATAAATGGACACCCCATTACCAAATCCTGGCTATGCCTTCAGCATACACCTCCTTTTAAAATCCTAGGGGAGAGATGTAAAAACATCTAAGGAAAATCACAGCGTTTTCATGTACAAAACCCAAGCCAAATTCACTGCCATTGGGTTGCAATCCACTTCCATCAACTCTATAGGATTGAGAGCAAAAAACTTAAATAAAGAACTTGAAAAGAAATAAAACCAAGGAAACCAAAGTAAAAATATGTATGCGGCAAGAAAAGATAACTCACATCTTTAAAATAATTTGAGATGCTACCTTCCACAAATATGAATATTTTATATCCCTTTAAGGAAAAAAAAAACACACCATTCAAGTGAAGTGAACATATCATGCCCTTGATTTGTGCTACAGGAAACCCTTGCACTTCAAGGGTTAGCATGGTTGCTCATCTGATGAAAGACTGGGTAGATGGAGTGACTTTTTGTTTTGGTTTTGGGGGCATCACTGCCCTCTGGTGGTGGGAGTAGGAGGCCCAGCCTTTGCTCCTGTGGAGCCGCTGCTGGAATTGAACCTCCATCTCAGTGGGCCGCAGTCCCGTGCACAACCATTATGCCACCGGGGCTCAGTCCACAGAGTGACTTTTAGAAAATTATTTTATCATTTTTATTGGGGGCTCTTATAGCTCTTTTTTTTTCAATGATTTTTTGAGGGGGCCTCTTACAGTTCTTATAACATTCAATATATCATTTGTATCAAGCATATTCATACACCTATTGCCATATTCATTTCCAAATATTTTCCACTTGAGCCCTTGGTATAAGCTTCTCTTCTCTCCCTCCCACCCCCACCCTCCCACCCCCGTTTTAAAAAGGAATGACAGAGTGACCTTTAATGCTAGCCCTATTACTGATGGTCAGGTCTTTCTTATCCCCATGGTCTTGCTAGTAGATCTGAACTGTTTTCATTGTCTTCCAAACAGGATGAAAATGAGATTCTAGACTGATATCTTTAAAAGGCAGGATATGGGATGTTATCCATAAATCTATCAGCAGTTTGCTCTTATCTTAGTCATCGTTATTTCAGAAACAGTTCTTTTATGGAATGCAACACACCCTGGTCCATGAGTTTTTACACAGACTCGATGTTTGTCTCATACCTGGAGTAAAATTTCCCTTGCTTGGCTCTCTGTTCATGCTGCAGCCTCATGTTTTCGAGTTTGACTGGGCTTGGAATGAATCCAATTTCACAGCCTTCTTTCACCAATCTCCCTATCCACCAGTCATTGTTAAATTTCTAAACAAGAACAAAAGGATCGAGGTTATGAAAATCCACATACAGAACTTCAAGTCTTCAGAAGAATCCTTCCTTTCGTCGGTTTTATTCCTTAGGTCTTATTGTTGGTGGAGAGAAATTTCCATAATCAATTAGATCTGGAAAGTCACAATTTAAAGGACCGTAAGTCTCATGGGTTTAATACACAAGAGCGAAATAGTTGGGATGCTCCGCTATCAACAGCAGGCTGGACTCTCCCTTTTCTCCCATCATGTTCTGCTGCCTTCCTCAGGCTCTGCAGTCTGAGCCCATTTCAGCTGCTGCTATCACTGTGGGTAGGATGAAATTCCCTTGTTCAAAGATGAACAGCCCTTCCTGCTTGGGACAATTGGAAACCAGGAAGCATTACACGGCTCTTTTTTTTTTTTTTTTTTTGAACAACACTTCTTTTTTTGTTTGTTTGTTTTGGGGCATCACTGTCTCTGGTGGTCGTGGGAGCTACCCAGTGCTGCTCCTAAGCCCATGGGCCACAGTCCCGTACTCATCCACTTATACCACCGGGTCTCAGCCACACAGCTCTTTTTTTTTTTAAGCAGGCAGGATTAATTAGAAGTAATAAGAGTCAGAGATAAAGATTTAAATCTCTGTGAAATATTTTGGGTTGGGACATACTTGACAGCTGTATAAATAGTTTTATGATCACCATAATATAGTCTTTCTAAATGATATCTCTTCATTAAGTTGACATTCCAAATTTATCACTTACGGAGGTAGTACTTATCCTAAATCGATAGGAGCTGGCTTTCTACAACTGAATAGTATTTTTCAAACTTTTTCTTAAATATTTCAAAGTGGAATTTTCATTCTGTTCCTCACCCCCCATCCCCATTTTTATTTTTGTTTTCCTTCTATGGCAAAAGAGATCCATCCCCAAGCTTTAGCCATTAGGGAGAAACTCTCTCTCTCTCTCTCTCTCTCTCTCTCTCTTTCCATCTCCTTTTTTTTAGGGAGAAACTCTTAAGCAAAAGAGTTTCCCCACTGTAAAGGGAAAGATTTCCAGCACTTCTGAAAACCTTTTCTTTCTTTTCCAATGATCATTTTGCATCTTGCCATGAATTGCATTGTGCCCCAAAAAATAGACAAGAGTTCACTTGGCCAGACCATGAATCCCAATTTTGTACATTCATCCTTTAGTTTGTGAGTTGTTGCATTTATCCTATGATGGTAAAGACTAACCTCTACATGTTAATAAGGCAGAGTTAGAGTGATTCCCCGCCCCCCACCCCTGAGTCATAGCTTTAAATAAGAGTGCAACTCAACTTACCACCCTTCTTCAATTTGCACTGTTGCTTGACTCAGACTTACAAACAGAAAAGTGAGCAGAGAGAAGTTCTAGAGTGGAGCGTGTCCTTTGGACCCAGGATCTCTGCCCTGAGAACCTCCTGGATCCATAGGTGATTGACGCTGAGATACCCGGAGAAGGAAAGGACCTTCCCCTGACCTGACACAGAGAAAAAGCCTTTTACTAGAGCTGGTGCTCTAAATTTGGACTTCTCTTGAAAACGGCAAGAGATTCCATTTCTGTTGGTTAAAGTCATCCACTTGTATTTCTGCAACAGCAATACTAGAAGAAGGCACCTCTCTTTCTAAAGCTTAAGGAAATGGAAGGCTTATTTAATGGGCAATCATCACAGGTTGTGCTTACAGTCCTTGGTGCAGTGAACAGTTAAATTTATACGTGCTCCCCAGACAAGCCATTCCCTAGAATCTAGGGGTAAGATCTGTCTAGGGCAGTGGTTCTCAATCTTCCGAAGGTTCAGACTTTTTAACACAGTTCTTCATGCTGTGGTGACCCACCCAACCATAAAATTATTTTTGTTGCTACTTCATAACCATAATTTTGCTTCTGTTATAAATCAAACGACCACTGTGAAAGGGTCATTTGACTCCCAAAGGGGTTGTGACCCACAGATTGAGAACCGCTGATTTAGAACCTAGATTGACCTGATCCAATTGAAAAGTCTCCCAGGTCCAAGAAAACCTCATACTCATGGTCTAAGAACATAACATCAAGGGAGAGTTCTCGTTATTTACAACAGTGTTTGCACAACAGGTATTTGATAAATGTTGACTCAAAACAAACCTTAATCAATGGTGAATTTTTTTTTTTTTTTTTTAGAAAATTCACAGTTTGAGTTATTAACTGGAGGGAAAGGAATTTTCTGGAGAATCTGTTTCTGGCAATAACTTCTCCTGCTTTTACCAGACCCCTTTCCAACAGAGAAACAGGTCTTCTTGGGTGCATAGAGGACACAATGGCTTGAGATTAAAAGTGGCCAGCAAAGAAGAGAGATTGTGAGTTCTAATTATTAAACCTACTCCACGTGGTAAAACTGCAGACTCGAGAAACAAATGCAAATAGTCAGGCTTAAATAGTAACTGAAACATCAAAAGGTCAGAAGGAGAAAAGATCATTTAAATCTAACAATTCCTAATTTTTAGGCTATGGCATGCTGGGGAGCCTTGAAGTTATTGTAAGTGGGCTCCTTTTGACAGGAAAGGGGTGTGCGACTATTTTAGAAAGTTGTGAACCACCGAGGATGATGCTGACTCATTGCAGGTAAGAAAATAGGAAACAGAGTCTCAGGGAGAGTGACAAGTTACAAGGCTTGACTTACTTCCTTAACGTGCAGAAAATCCTTTGCTTCAAATGAGATGGCCATGCCTGGCACTGGAACATCATCTTCGTGGGCTGCACTGTAGCTGACATTTGTTCGGACTGCAAACGCAACGGGCTTTGTCTAAAGAAGGGAAAAGAAGGGGGCAGGGGGAAGGTGAAATAAAACCCAACATCGTTCTCTCCTATCCCACAACAGACCCCCACCCCCAAAGATAACAGAGGACGTGTTGTCTTATGGATGCATTTCCCACACTGGTCATTTAGCCCAAACAGTTTATTACAACTTACAACAGATGAAGTCTCCTTGCTCTCTGCTCTATCGCACCTAGTTCCTTCCTAGAAAAAAGGGCACTGTTCTCTTGGGAAGCATTACAAGTACATGAAGGTGTAGAATAACCACGGAAATACGTGCTGACTCACCACAATCCGTAACAACCGAAAATCAGGAAACTCACACGTGAACGAAAAGCCCAGTTCTTTTGTTCCCAAGGCAGAGGCTTTGGTATCCCCCCACCTACCACGAACACCTCTATTCATTCAAAATTAGTGACATCATTTCAAAAGGCACGATGGCTTAAGGGACAAAAGGACCATAGAATGCATCTCACAATGACAGCAAGTCTTATTCAGAGCTGCAGTGAAATATGAAAGCAATGACCTTTTAGTTTATTATTTCTCCTTGAGTTCACTCAGCCCCTAAACATGCCACTGCTAATGAAGCGATCCTTCATTATTTGATGCTTTGCAAAACTGCATATAAACATTTTTGTCCTCTATCCAGGCAATGCCTGTT
>PVJH01015945.1:0-33587 GCA_004026705.1 Nesogale talazaci
GGTGGGGAGCGAGAGGTGTGGGTCTGCGTGGAGTGTCCCCTGGGCACCTTGGGGTGGGGAGGACTGGTCAGCGATTGCGCGCGCGGGCGCTGATTAACTGCGGGTCCCAGATCTCAGGGTCGCAGAGCGGCGCCCTGGATCCCGCCGGCACAAAGAACCCGCAGCGTCTGTGCAGGCGGCGTCTGTGCCCGCGTCCGTGTGGAGTGTGGGCGTGCGGGTCGCGCCTGCTCCTGGTTCAGAGGAGGCTCTGAGCTTTCCTGGAGTCACAAAACCCAACTTGAGAGCCCCACCCTTCCCTGTGTCACCCCCACTCACCGATCTCCAGGAGCTCCGGGCGTGGGCTTCCTATCTGGCCGCCATCTTCCCAGAGTCCCTCGATCTGTTTGTTCTTTTGGTAGGCCATAGTACTTTTAATATTCTTCACCAGCACCACAATTCAGATGTGGTTCTTCTTTCCATATGGACTTCTTTGGTCTTCTTTATTCCATGTCCAATTTTCTCATGCATATGATGCAATTGAAAACATTATGGTTTGTTTGCTTCTGCCCTCCCTCAACTCAAGAACACTTTGTTCTAACAACCTGGCATTCTGTGATGCTCACCCTCCTGGTACATTTGCTGACAAAATAAGCAAATGTGGTGAAGAAAGCTGACGGTTCCCAGCTATCAAAAGATGTAGCAACTGGGACCTTAAAGGCTTGAAGTTAAATAAGTGGCCATCTGGCAGAGAAGCAACATAGAAGAAGTACACCAGCCCGTGTGATCCTGAGGTGTCGATGGGATTGGGTAACAGGTATCAGAAGACTCAAAACAAACAAACAAAAAACATGTTGTTGAGAATGAGGGGCGTTGGAGCAGAGATCCCAAACCCAGCTGTAGACAATGGGACATCCCCTCACAGAAGGGTTGAAGGGAAGGGGTGAGTCAACATGGCATTGTATAACACCAATGAAACCCACACTATTTTCTGGCTCTTTGAGGCTTCCTCACCTCCCACTATCATGACCCCAGTCCTGCCTTTCGCTTTGGGCTAGACCAGAGCAGGTAAACAGGTACAGATAAAAGATCAGAACTGAAGATGCAGGAATCCAGATGCAGGAATGGGAGTAGCAATGCCATGAAGGTGGGGAAAAAGAACCTATCACAATGATGGACACATGGCCCTCCTCCCCCCAGGGGTATGAACAACAGAAACCATGGGGGAAGAGAGACTACGGTTGGTGTAAGATATGAAAATAGTCATATTAATTTATAATTTATCAAAGGGTCATGAGGGTGGTCGGAGGAGGGAGGGGAAAAAAGAGGAGCTGATACTTAGGGCTCAATAGAAAGTAAATGTTCAGAAAATAATGATGACAACATATGTGATGGGTAGGTTTGTTATGCCAACATGGCCACAGAAGATGGGTAGGTCTGTTGTGACGGCACGGCCAATGAACACACGGGATGAATTGAAGGGCGGAGACAGGAAGGGCTCAGCGAGTCCTGCCCTCTCTCTCTTGCTTTTGGATCTTTGGACCAGACAGCTGCCTTGTTGGTCCTGTGCCTCGACCTCCAAGCAACACTTCCCGTGGGACACCTAATCGTGGACTGTGGAGCTGTGAGTTGAGGTTCCTTCAAGCCCTGCTTTGCCACGCTCCTGGAATATACATCTCTTGAGCTGGGGACTGTTGGACTCTGTCACCTGGCTGGCTGTTGGCAACCTGCTCTGCTGTTTGCTGCCTGTGACCAGATAGCCTGGATTGCTCTACAGAGGATGACTCAGCGGCCCTCAAGATTTGAAGGACTGCCAGTCTTCTAGCTGCCTCACGCAAGTGAGTTGCACCGAGCAATCTGTACTGCTTTATAGATTAGTTAACTGTTTCTTTCTTATCTTATATACCCTTTTCTCTATATAAATATATAAAGAAAATTACTAGTGTTCTGGTTTTATTTCTCTAGAGACCCTCTCTGACACAACATATGTGCAAATATGCTTGATGCATGGACTGTCATAAGAGCTGTAAGACCCTCCCCCCCAATAAAATGATCTTTTCAACAATTTAAAGAGGTTACCCAATGTGCAGCATGGCTACCCGATGCAATGTGTTGTTTGATTTCAGGGCTACTTCCATGAGCCTTGATTGTGGATTCAAGCAAGATGAACTCCTCAGCATCTTCACTGTTTTCTCTATTTGTCGTGAGTCTACTGGCCCAGCTGTGAGGATTCTGATCTTCTTGGCATTTATTTGTAGTCTAATCTCTGATCTTCATCAGCAACTGCTTCAAGTCCTTCTCACTCTCTGCAAACAGGGTTGTGTCCTCTGCACACTGCAGTTTGTTAATAAACCTTTCTCCGATCCTGGTGCCCATTCTTCTTCCTCTCATCCATCGTCTCTGATTATTTGTCTGTTTTTCAGTTTTCAAAACCTCACGTCTTCTCTTTGCCTTCTGAGTCCTAGGAACTTTAGCTATTTCCTGTGGCCATTATTTCTTTTCTTTAAATCATTTTATTGCGGGCTCATCACAGCTCTAACCACAACATACACATACATACATTGTGTCAGTGTTTACATCTCCCCCCCCCCTTTTTGTGGGCTTGTGGCTCATACCATTCTTATCCATCCTTCCATCCATTGTGTCAAGCACATTGTACACTTGTTGCCATCATCGTTCTCAAAACATTTGCTTTCAACTCCAATCAGTGGTATCAACTCCTCATGATTTCCTCTCACTCCCTGCTCTCCCCTCTCTCCTAAACCCTTAATAATTTATAAATTATTATTATTTTGTCATATCGTAACTCTTCGATGTCTCTCCCTTCATCGACTTTTCTGTTGCCTGTCCCCCCAGGAAGGGGGCTATATGTAGATGATTGTGATCAGTTCCCCCTTTCCACCCTCTCTCCACTCTCCCGGTATCACTGCTGGTCGTGAAGTGTTTCTCTGTCCTGGATTCCCTGTGTTTCCAGTTCCTATCTGTACCATTGTACATCCTCTGGTCTAGCCAGATTTGTAAGGTAGGATTGATGATAGTGGGTAGGAGGGAGCATTTAAGAACTAGAGGAAAGTTGCATGTTTCATCGTTGCTACACGGACTCTTCTGTGCTCTCTGATACCCTTCCATAAAGGGCTCAGACGTTGTTCTTTTTGATAACCTACTTTCTTCACTGCACTTTGCTGTGGCACCCTCATCTTCAGTAATCTCTTCATGAAGGCGAGCAATGAGTAGGGTCATATCTTAAGAAGACGGAGCTCATATTAAGGCAAAATAAATTGATTTGAAATTTGTTTAATATGCAACTGGCACATAAGATGATGCTTCTGGTTAGAAAGGCAGAGCGTTCCGGAGATAAGCATTTAGGACGACTTCTGCCCAGATGACTGCCTACGCAGACCGGCTTCCTGGACCCCCTACAACAAAGACAGGGACACCGCTGAGGTGGATGCAGTGCTCATCCCGCCACTTTTAGCGTGAGGGGAAGGGGTGTAGCAGGGGCCAGAATGCAGACTAGGAGAGGAAGCCGACCAAAAATGACACGCGAGGAGAAGCATGAGTGAAGCATCAGCTGGCCTGACAGTGGGGCCATTGTGAACTTTCGTAAGCAGTGTTCAATCGGGACAGCAACCAAGAATCAGCCGCCCTTGTTCAGGCCTGCACAAAGACCCACCCTGGTGGCTGGCAACCAGAAGGGTTCTCTTTGTGCCAGAAAGATCTTCTCCTTATGTCCCACATACTTCTGTGCTGCTTGCCTCCAAACCCCCCACGCAAGGAGCATGCTTTTGTGAATCAGTGCTGGTGTACCAAGTTCCCTCTGCCACCCTAGACCAGCAGAACTCACAAGGCTGTGTGGTCACCCTGTTCCCCGCTACCCCAGCCACCCTGGGGTTGGCAGAAACTCCTTTCTGGACCGATGATCCCAGCCAGCTCCTGAACCTGCAGAAACTCCCTAAGTACCAAGCACCTTGCTCTCCCATACCTTCTGGGCTGGCAGGAAGGTCCTGCCTGCTATGGCCTCATCGGTCAGGATGCCTGGACCCCACCCCCATTCAATTTTCTCCTTTTTTGTCACTACTATGCTAGTTCCTTCTTTTTATCCTTTAGGAATGTTTTCTTTTTCTGGTTCTTCTCTTTTTTATCTCCCGTCTCTCGCTTCTCCTTCCCTCCTTTTTCTTTCTGGTCTTTCCACTCATCATTCTTTTTTCTATTCTTGCTTTCCACACTGTAGACGGTTTTGCCTTCCTTTCTTTAGTCATGTTGCTTGCTTCTTTTTACCCCTCTTGCTTTTTTCTCTTTGTTCTTTTCTCTCTTGCTGCTGTTTGTTTTCCCTTTACTCCCTTACCCCACTTGGCAGGAGACAGCAAGCACATCCACACGGTCCAGCCAAACCCGCACCTCCTGGTTGGCAGAAGTTATGACCCGCCCAGCCTGCATCACCTGGTGCCCACTGGATGCTGGTTCACACCTGCCCAATCTGCCCTCGGCAGTGCTGCATCAACAAGAAGCCGAGACACACACTGTTGTCTCCCATCATACCAGTCAGGACACACATGTCGAGTCCCTCACAACACAACAATATGCAATCATCCTATCAAACGCAAATATAATAGCACCAAACGGACTTGGAGGCAGCAAGGAACATGCTTTCCTATACAGAAGCAAGATAGGAAGGCTGAACACATGACCCTCTCGTCATTATGTAACGTCTAGACAGACAAAAATCGTCTAAGAATCAAAGGGTAGGGGAAAAGAAGGAAGCAGGTGGCAATCAAAAAAGAGCAAGAGTGGCAACGTCAATTTCTGATAAAATAAATTTTAAAGCAAAAATCAGCATGAAAGAAAAGAAAGGGCCTTATGCAACGATTAAAGGGTAAGTGGCATAGGAAGACATAACCATAGTGAATATGCACCCAATGAAAGAGCCACAAGATATGTAAAGCGAACTGCAACAAAATTGATGAGGGAAACCGACAAATCTGCAATAATTGTCTGACTCAAAGCTCAGGGGCTTCAAGTTGATTCTGATTCTTCGTGACCCGACGGCACAGGGTGGAACTGCGCCTGTGAGCTCCCCAGACTGTGGATCTTCATAGGATCGCGAAACCTCAACTTTCTCTCAAGGAGCGGCTGGAGGTTGGGAACTGCGGACCTAGTGGTTAGCAGCCCGGGATGACCCACGGTGCCAGCAGGACCCATCAAAACAACAGTGGGACCCTTTAATTCACCACCTTCAGTGATGACAGAACAAGAAGAAACTTCACACGGACACAGAAAGGCTAAAGGGGATCAACCAACTTGACCTCAGGGAAACAAACCGAATGCTCCACTCCACAACAGCACAACTTACATTATTTTTCAGCACATACGTCACCAAACAAGCTTCAAAACATTTTAAATTATAAAGCATCTTCTCAGATCATAGCCCCATGAAATTAGGAACAAGCATCAGGAAGAGCAATGGGGAAAAATTACACGGAAATTGAATAAGACACTGTAAGGTCTAGTCTTACAACCCAGTGGGTCCTCAGGAGGAGTTGTGTCCTTTCAAGGGTTAATTAAACAGACAACAGACAAGCACTCAAATCACTCTTCCATGGAGTCCGGAACCAGAGAGAGAGAGAGCGCTAAGGTATTCTCCAACAGGCTCATATAATCAGTGTCATGCAAGCCGCCTCAGACATGTGTGTCAGAGGAAGGGGATGTACGAAAGACATGCACGGGGCAGGAAGGCACCTACGTAACAACTTGGACAGGTTCTAGAGTTAAGATGGTTGCTAAACCTGGGCCATCCCTGAGCTGTCTTGACCTTGGATGTCCCTGAGCTCTCTCCAGGGCAGCAATCTGTGATCAGTATCAGAAGGGAGTTGGCTACCCCTGGGGTGGGACAGACAATAGACTCTTAGAGATATTTCCATTCAAATATAAGAAATTAATAGCGTTATTCTTTTCAAGACAGATCCTGTGTACAAGGAAAGGAAGGTTGACAACACATTCTCTTGATTAAGAAATCATTTTTCAACGATGTTTCTAAGTAAGTACTTGAAATCAAGAATGCTATTCTGGTTTTCATAGCACATTGTTCTTATCAGGAAGGAACATTCTCATTACCTTCTGTGATTAACACAGCACATGAAAAAAATCACAATGAACTGGGATTCATGCCAAGTATACAAGGATGGCTCAACATCAAAGGAAAAAAATCAATGTAATTCATCCCACAAATAAAACAAAGGGACGGGACTATCTGATCATATCACCCAATACAGAAAAAGCATTCAGCACCAACTCATCACCAACTCCTGGTAAGAGTGTTCAACAGATTATAAATAGAAGTGAAATTTCCGAGTATTTATATATTACAAATATATGTAACCAAGAGCTAACATTAATCTCAATCGAGAGAGACTGAAAACATTCCCCCTGCAAATAGGAGCCAGACAAGGATGACCATCATTACCATTTGTGGCAGTTACATACTTTCCTGTCAACTTGTGAAGGGTTGGAGTCTAGCCTATCAATCAGGTCACAGTCAATAAGGCCTTCTCCTGAGGATTCTGGAATTCCTACATTCCTCCCTGGAGGTGGGAGACACTCTCTGTTTCCACATGGAGGAGGTGAGAAACCTGGAGCTAGAGAAACCACATGGAGACTCCTGCCAGCATTGCGATGCTTCCACCGTCACTAGAGCCACAAGACTTTCTACCCACTGGCCTGTGATCTTCCTGCATTTGGTGTCATTTGAAGAGGATTTTGTAGATTGGTATTGGGCATATGGGCTGATCTGGACTAGGCTGGGATTTTTTTAGATGTACAATATCGCTGACATTTCTCTATCTCTCTTACACATACGAGTGTCTCTGGGCTGTTTCTCTAGTCTATCTGGATTAACACACCATTCCTATATTATGCCAAAATTTTTAGCTAGAGTTGCCAGGCAAGAAAGGAAAATTAAGGTAGCCAGATGGGCAAAGAAGGAATAAAACTATCTCTATTTGCTAATGAAGTGATCCTGTGTGTGAAAAATCCCAAAGTTTCAGCAAAAGAAATTACTGAACTTAATTGAAAGATTCAGCAAAATGGCAAGGTACACCATCAATATACAAAAACCAGTGTGATCTCTTTGTGGTAATTGTGAGACCTTTGAGAAGGAAAACAGGAAAACAATATTTAATATAACCACCCCCAAGAGGAAATAATTAGGAAAAATTCTAATGCGAGACTCAAAAGACCTACATAAAGGAAACTGTAAAATACTATTAAAGAAACCAAAAGAACCCCACATAAGTGGAAATACGCACATGCTCATGGATAAGAAGGTTTACACATGTCTGCACCGAGAACATTATCATCATTAAGTCAGTCAGCTCTTATTGATTTTGCTGCCTTACAAAGATATTCTTAAGTGAGAAGCAACCACTGTGGGATATTGGTCGGTGCTTGCTCAAAAAGCCGGAATATCAATCTATAGATACAGTAACTGGATGACTAATTACCAGCGGAGATGGAAGGGGACATTGTGGGTTTGGGGAGGGGATAGGGGAAGTTAACGGGGAAAACAATGACAACAAGGAAGATGTTCTAAAACTGATGTGATGAGGATTGCAATGCTGTTCTTAATACAATTGAATATTGAGTTGTATGGTATGTGATTTTTTTTTTTTTTGCAGTTTAAAAACCTTTATTACATGATCAGCCACTAGCTTTCATCCGCATCGACTGTCTGTAGGTTTTTGAAGGTGGTGACAGGCAGGTAGGTAACCAACGTGGAGAGCTTGGCTGGGGAATCTTTATCCTCATGACGTTTCCTGGGCAACCGCACGCGGATCCGGTAAGGGACATTCCTGATTCCTTTGGCCCAGACAGCTTTGTTGAGCCTGGTGTCGATTCGTACATATGGTGTCCCCATCTCCTTCATGGCAAACTTCCGGATCTCCTTGAGTGCCCTCGGGGCACGCTTCTTGAAACCCATGCCATGGATGCACTTGTGAATGTTGATGGTGTCCTGTCTGGCCGCGACCTCGTTGATGGCCGAGTGGCTCTTCTTCTTCTTGCCACCCTTCTTTGCGGGAGCCATAGCGCCGGGACCAGGCTGGAAAGGGTGGTATGCAAATTATATACCAATAAAACTATTTAGAAAAAAACTGGGAATAGAAAAACTATATACACAGCAGTCCCTGTACTTGGAATATATCCTAGAGAAAAAAGAGCCATGGCATGAATATACATATGCACACCGATTCTCATACGGCATTATTCATAACAGCAAAAATATGACCACAACTGAAAGTGTCCATTTAAGAGAAGAAAGGACAAATGGCGGTTTGTGCACATACACACAATGGAAGGTTTTTTTTTTTTTTTTTTCACTTTTTTTTTTTGGTTTTTGGGGCATCACTGCTCTCCGGTGGTGGGAGTAGGAGGCCCAGCCCCACTGCTGGAATTGAACCTCCGTCCCAGTGGGCCGCAGTCCCGCGCACAACCACTACGCCACCGGGGCTCAGCCCCAATGGAAGGTTTTGTAGCTCAGTGTCAGACATAGGGGCTAATGTCGGACTTATGGGTTTGGGCTGGCCTGGGTTGGGATGCTTTCTTAATGTACACTTACCCTTTACTTAAAACTTTCTCCTATGCACACATGAGTTTCTGTGGATTTGTTTAACTAGTCTACGCAGACTAACACAGAACACTACTTATCTAAAAAATCCTGATGAATCTGTAAGACTGTGGATGCATCTGGAGGACATTACGCTGAGTGAAATGAGTCCATCGCAAAAGAATAAATATTGTTTGGGACCATGACTTATGTTATACTTACATTATTTAAAAATCACAGGTAAAAGTGGGAGGATGAGTGGGGTACATTACTAACTAAAGCACAGACACAAATGAACTTAGGTAAAGAGGAAACAATGTCTAATCAAAGGGAGGCCAGCAGAGTGCAATGGAGATGAGGCAAGATGGAAGGAAGGCAGGCTTCAAAGACAACAGGAGCCAATGCAATTATCTGCACTGTGGAGAACCGACAAGCAGAGACATTGACAGGGTGCTAAATAGATGCGGGAGGGAGAGTTAGACTATGCCCATAAACATGGCAACAGCAAAAGCATGTGTTTACTTAAGCATATGTTTACTTATTCGTGAATGCTTCTACGAATGGGGTGGAGCATAGAGAGGGTAACGTTTTGAAAGTTCCTTAGATCTGACCAAATTCGTTGAGGGAATAAGTTGCGGGGCCAAGGGCCTCATGGCCATAGTCTTAGGGGACATCAGGGTCAGTGGGCATAACATAGTCCACCAAGATAATCCTCTACCCCAGTGGTTCTCAACCTTCCTAATGCGTGCCTTGTTCACACAGGTCCTCATGTGGCGGTGACACCCCCCACCCCCACCCCAACCATAAAATTATTTTCGCTGCTACTTCATCACTGTCATTTTGCTACTGTTAAGAATTGGGTGACCTGTGTGAAAGGGGGTTGTGACCCACAGGTTGAGAACTGCTGTTCTACAGCCTCACTTGATGAGTAGCAACCAGGGCCTTTAAAATGAGAGAAAAAGCCATCTAAGGTGGAACCATTGGCTTCTCCCCATCTGGAGCAAAGAAGACTGAAGAGTAGACACATGGAAATAATTAGTCCAACGTACTAAAAGATTATGCCAATGATGACCTCTGGACCAGAAGAACTAATGGTACCCAACCACCACTACCAACTGCTCTGAAAGGGATCACATCAGTAAGTCCTGGAAAGAGTAGGAGAAAACTGAAAAATTTAAAAGCCTAAAAAAGAGCCCACCTACTGGCCACATAGAGACTATGACTCTGTGACCAGTCAGCCTGGAACTGAACTGATCTCCATGTCTCAATTTTCAGTCACACAGCAGACAGGTCTATAGGGGGACAGTAACACTGGGGAGACCTGAGCTTCTTAGAATGAGTAACAGTTTGAGCTCAAAAGCACAGTATTGGGCTGAGCCCCGGTGGTGTAGTGGTTGTGCGCGGGACTGCGGCCCTCTGGGATGGAGGTTCAAATCCAGCAGTGGGGCTGGGCCTCCTACTCCCACCACCGGAGAGCAGTGATGCCCCCCCCCCCAAAAAAAAAAAGCACAGTATTTACCCAAGGACACCTTTCAGAAGAATCAGGAAAGAAGAAAGAATAGAAATGGGAAACTCAGAGAAGATGGGAGATAAGTGATAGCAGTTGATGAGATGAAACAATATGTGGATGAATTAGTGAATAGAACATGGATTTGCTCCTTAAACCTTCATCGAATCCATGATCAAAAGTTTTTTTGTAACAAAATCAAAAGAACTTTCAAAGAATCTAATACCCCTTGACATCACCATGCGAAAGGGCTGGCAAGCTGTTTCCATAATAGCAATTTGTGCTAACACACAGCTTCTAGTAGGGACAGGGACGGACTATCCAGTAAGTAAGGTGGTGTGGGTTTACTGTATGCAGAAGTAAGTTGATGCCTACCATACCACTGGATAGTTTATTCCTGTCTGGGACTGTAGTGAGAAAGAGAAGCCTTTCTACTTTCATAAAGAGTTACAATCTCCTGTAGGCAGCTGATTGATGGGGGTGTTTTCTAAGCCAGTCTACTCGCCTCAGTCTTTTACTGAATTCAGGTCATTGATATGCAGGGTTGTTATCTCCATCTGTGGACTCTGTGATGTCATCTTATTCCTTGTGTGTTGGGTGTTTTCCTACCTCCCTTTCTTATCAGTGTGTGGTGCATGTGTGGGGGAAGTCATTCTTGACTTCTTCCCACCCTTTTAAGCCAATGCTATCTTGAGGGGGGGGACAGGTTGCTGTTTTCTCTGGGTGGAGTTCTTCCATGTGGTTGTCGCTTGCTGAGCACTGTTCTACTCAAATTGGGTCAGCCAGGATCTTTTGTAGGGCTGGGTTTCTTCTAACATATTCTTTGAGTTTTTCCTTGTCTGGGAAGATTCTGATGTCTCCATCTATCTTGAGAGATAATTTGACTAGGTAGCGTCTTCTTGGGTTTACATTATATTCCTTCAATTTTTGGAATATGTGACTACACTCTCTCATCTCCTTCCTAGTGTTCACTGATACACCTGAGCATATCCTTATTTGGGAAATGTTACATGTGATTGCTTGTTTTTTTTCCCTAACTGCTTTCATGATTTTCTCCTTTCCCTCAAAGTTGGATAGCTTAAGTATCATGTGCCTTGGTGAATTCTTCTTGGGATTCAGTCTAGCTGGTATTCTTTCAGCCTCCTGAATGGTTGTCTGTTTTTCACTTATTAAGCTGGGAAGATTTCCTCCAAGTATTCTCTGACAATTGTTGCAGATGACTTCTTTGCAGTGTCTTCCTCCAGTAATCCAATTATTCTGACATCCTCTTACAGAAGGGTCTCAGGGAGGAGATGAGCCCATCAGAGTGCAGTGTGGCAATGACGAAGCATACAATTTTCCTCTAGTTCTTAAAATTTTTCCTCCACCCACTATCACGATACCAATTCTACTTTATAAATCTGGCTAGAACAGAGGATATACACTGGTATAGATATGAATTGGAAACACAGGGATCCAGGACAGATGAACCCTGCAGGACCAGTGTTGGGAATGGTGATACTGGGAGGGTGGAGGGAAGGTGGGGTTGAAAGAGAGAACTGATTGCAAGGATCTACATATAACCCCCTTCCCTGAGGGATGGACCACAGAAAAGTGGATGAAGGGAGACATCAGACAGTGTAAGTTATGACAAAATAATAATAAATGATAAATTATCAAGTGTTCATGGGGGGTGAGGAGGGAAAGGAAAAATGAGGAGGTGATACCAAGGGCTCAAGTAGAAAAGCAAGTGTTTTGAGAGGGATGATGGCAACACATGTACCAAGGTGCTTGACACAATGGATATGTGTATTGATTGTGATAAGAGCTGTACGAGCCCCAAGTAAAATGATTAAAAAAAAAGAGTTGCAGTCTCAGACACGTAAGTAGGTGGTTGCTATGAATCGGAATCACCTCAGTGGCAAGGAGTTCACTGACTGACTGACTCACTGCCATCACTGATGTCCACAGTGACTCAAAGCAACTTGCTGTGGGTTTCCGAGACGGTCACTGTTTACGGGAGTCGAAACTCCCATCTTTCTACCAGGATTTTCTGGTGACTCCAAACCTCCAACCATGTGAATCGCAGTCGAATGCACGACCACTATACCACTAGGGTTCCTTGTCAGTGAGTTAGGGACTGTCAATTTCCAAAGACACTTTCATTGGGTAGGAAGGGGCTATGGGCTTGGGAGAGAGACAGATGCCAGTCACACCTGGAAGCAGAATCATAATGGGAAAGTATGAAATGGTTCACTAGAGATTAGTCAGAACCAACCATACTTCCAGTCATCAAGTCAAGTGACAGAGCCACAGCGGTCCTAGGGGCAGAGCGGGACTGCCCCTGGGGCTTTCTGAGACTGTGACTCTGCACAGGAGGAGAAGGCCTCATTTTTCTCCGAGGAGTGACTAGTGGTTTCAAACTACTGACCTGGAGTTCCCAGTCTGGTGCGTAACCACTACGCCACCAGGGCTCCTGTGCTGTAATCACAATAAAGCCAGGCATATCTGTACTTGCTAACTAGGTGCGCCTGGTTTCATTATGGTTAGCGTTACTGCCCCTCGAAGAACTGCATTTTCAACAAATGGAAGGTTTGTTGACACTAGGCTCAACCTAGAGTTGAGCCTGTAGATCATCAGCACATTTTTCCCCAGCCCGAGTTCACATCATGTCTGGTGCCACCTTTTGATAATCCTCATACGGTTTCAAACTTTTTCATAAGGCATTGCATGTTTAACAGCCTATCCTTCACTGCCACTGAGTTCAGTCTGAGTCAGAGGGACCCTACAGAGGATTTCTGAGGCTTTTTAAGTCATTAGGGGGAAAGACAACCTACACTTCCTTCTGAGGAGTGGTTGGTGGGTTTGATTGGCTCACCTTGCAGTCAACAGGTCAACACTTACTGGATAGCTACTGGGAAACCAAGGGAAACAGCGTGGGACTCCCTGTATTGCATTACTTGCCTTGTTGTGCTTGTCTGGAGCTGAGCCCACAGTACCTCCTTGATTCTTTATTGGGTCATTTAGCACTGGCCAGTGACGTCTAAGTAAAGTGACCAGATTTTAAGCAGGACACCATTGACCGGGGTGTGTGTGGTGTGGTGTGTGTGTTCTTGATTAAAAATTTGGTCTATACGGAGCAACAAAAATGTTCATAGAACGCAAGAATAGCATTGTAATATATTTATTTTAATTAAAAAATGCTGCGGGACATTGTTAAGTTGTTGAAAAGCGGGACGTCTGGTCCCTTTATAAAGGAGAAAAATGAGACTTTCCCATCACAAAATGAAAACCCAAAGGGGGCAGCTCTCCTCTCTCCTGTACAGCAGCAGTGGGTCTCAGCCTTCCTAAGGCCGTGCACTTTAATATGTGGTGGCCAACCATAACATTCTTCTTATTACTTCATAACTTTCATTTTGCTACTGTTATGAATCATCGTGGAAATATCTGATAGGCAGAACATATTTTTATGGTTACAAATTGAACATTTTTAAAACATAGTGATTCATCACTAAAACAGCATGTCATTATATATTGTGAAATATTTATTTCTACCGACAGATAAATGAAATGTTGTCTTGAAGCCTGGGGTAGCATGGGCAACAGTCTTCACGTCGGGCATTCGTCTGTGGGCGTATCTGCATGTTGGTGGATCTGCCTGGAGATGACAGAGGAGCAGAGTCTTGGTTCCTAAGACCATTGGAAAGATGTGTCTTCTGATGGGTCTTAGGTGACTCTGTGAAAGGGTCATTTGACCCCCAAAGGGGTCAAGACCCACAGGTTGAGAACCGCTGTGCAGGCAGAGTCACAATCAATTCAATGGTGCTATTACCACAAGGAAAGCACTATGTCTGCCCTGCACACACAGTGTTGTAATGAGTCATACCTGACACCATAGCAACTGACAGCAAACAACCCACATCCCACTGTGAGTCAGTCACCCATCCTGCAGGACTGCTCCCCCTCCCCTCCCCCTCGTGTGGGTGGACTCTCCATGTGGGTCACAGGGCTTGCTGCTGAGTTTTCGTCACACCGGTTTGCATGACCTTCAGCGCTTTGATCCTCGCCCAGAATCAGCATCCGTAGCACCTGACTGCCCACTAGGGAATGTCAACCCCAGGACCTCTAGCAGCAGTGTGGTGGTGAGGAGGGGTGGCGGGTGGGGGTGGGGATGCATGACGTAGGACCATCACTTGCAGTGTGAGGGGCAGTTGGCCCAGGTCCAGAGTCTTCTCAGGTGGTGTCCTTGGAGCAGAAGCTGGACTAGAGTGGCGACTGGAAGCTCAGGTGCCCACGGTCCCTGTCCGTCCAGTGAGGTCTGGCTATCCAACACCTGGCTCTGAGCAGCTTTGCTCTTTTGCTCCAGCATCCTGGTGGAAGGCTTCATATTTGCTAATGTATTTAAAGGTTCCCATTGCCTTTCAGGTAGGGCATGATCATATTTTATTATAACAGACAGGGTACAACCAAAGACATGCTGAGAGAGAACTTTCCAGGTCCCTCCCAAAGAGCCTTACAACTCTCTCACATGCAGGAGGCCCATGGGGCTTCCCTGTCCAGAGCTTTTCCTGGGGTCTCATCACGTAGGTGATTGACGTCAACTTCCCACGTCACTGTGCTGAGTCGGGGCTGATCTATTGTAGCGCATTGTAAATGACGTTGTTGTTAGGTTCTATTGAGTCGGTTCCAGCTGATAGAGACCCTCTGACAGGATGAAACCCTGCCGGGTCCCGCACCATCCTCACCATGGTGGTTCTGCTGGAGCCGTCTCACTGCAGACACTCTGTCAATCCGTCCATCTTCTCAAGGCTCTTCCTCCTTTTTGCCGCCCCTCCCTTTTACCAAGCATGCTCTCCTTTTCCAGGGACTGGCCTTTCTGGACAACATGCTCAAAGCAAGGGAGAGGAAGTCTTGCCATCCTGGCCTCTAACAAGGGTTCTGGCTATACTTCTTCCAAAAGGGATCTGTCTGTCCTTTTGACCGTCCGTGATACTTTCAATAGTCTTTTCCGGCATCATAACTCAAATGCATTGATTCTTCTTCTCTTCTCAGTGTCTTGGGTCAGATGCACGTTAGTTCTCAGAGTGATATCTTTGCTTTCCAACACTGTAAAGAGGGCTTGCGCGACAGATTCACCCGGAACAAAGCATGGTTTGATCCCTGACCACTGCTTTCATGAACATGGATTGTGGATTCAAGCTAGATGAAGTCTTTGACAACGTACCTATTGGTTCACGTGTGAGAATTTTGGTCTTTTTTCCATTGAGCTGTCATCCATCTTGAAGGCTGCATGTGCTTCATCAGCATGTGCTTCGAGTCTCCCTCACTTCCAGCAAGCAATGTGTATCATCTGCATGTGGATGAAGATTGTTAATAAACTTTCCTCTGATCTCCATGCCTCCTCCTTCTTCATACAGTCCAATTTCTCATCATACAGATCGAATACAGTATATACTTGAGTACAATCTGACCTGAATATGGGCTGAGGTACCTAAGTTACCACAAGAACTGCATAGAAGATGTGCTGAAAAAACTCAGCTTCTACAGGAGTATATACGGTAAGTATGGTGAGAGGATATATACATACCCCTCTCCTGATTTTAAACCTTGCAGTATTTAAATGATGACACTATAGCCTTAATCAGAGTTTGCACGACATCGTTGACCAAGTCCAACTCTTCATGGAAATTTTTTATTTAAAATTTTGAAAATTAAAAATTTTTTTTTCTTCATGGAAATTTAAGGAAGCTGTTGCCACCCAGAAATGCCATGGCATGAAGGTCCATGAGCTTTGCATATGACTTCCCAATGAAACCATAGATTTCTTGCACCTGGCACCCCATGCTGGAAAGTAGTAGCTGTGCTACTTGGATATCTAAGTTGAAATTTCCATGTTATTTAAAATTTAAAATTGAAACTTAAAAATTTCAATTTCTAAAAGTACCTTGTAAGTCATGGTTTATTAGTTGTGCCGGTGTGGAGAGACCAGCTGAGGGCCAAGGTGACACTGACAGACTGTTGGTTATCATTTGCATGTGGGCCTGTCCCAATGCCTTTCTTCTTTCCACCATAGCAAAGCTGTTTCTCTTCTGTAGGCTCCCCTGAGTTTTGTTCCACCAGCAAGACACTGCCTCCTTTCTTCGACTCAGTTTCCCCTTTGATGAGAAAAAAGGATGATCCAATATCTCCCCACCCCCAGCTCAAAGTAGGCCTCGAAGGCAACATCATTCCTTTTGATTGTGTCATTCTCGGCACCGCAAATCACCTGATTTTCTGACTCCCCATATGGCCTATCCCAGTCTCTTTCACTCACTAAGGCCTAGGATACCGACCAACCTTGATGCATTCCATTTCATTTGTGATGACTTCCATTTTTCCTAGATTCATACTGTATACACTCCAAGTTCTGACTAGTCGACTTTTGCAAATGTTTCTTCCCATTGAAGGTTGAGCCCCATCAGCAAATGAAGATCCTGAAGACTCTAGTCCCATAGGCTTCTCTTCTTTCACGACCCCATGGTCGACTCTATTTGAGGAGAAAACCGCTCCTCAAGTTTCAAGCGCCTTCCACCCTGAGGGGCCCACCCTCTGGCACTGTTTCTGGCAATGTTCTGCTTCCACTCATTTGTCCTTCAGTACCCGACATGGTTTCCATGGCTACACCATCAGGTTCTCAGCTGGCTGCTTCCTTCTTCCCCATCTTTTCTTAGTCTGGAAGTTCGGCTGCGACCTGTTCACCATGGAGGCGTGTGTGTGTGTGTGTGTGTGTGTGTGTGTGTGTGTGGAAAGACAGGGCCTCCAGGATCACAGCAACCTGCAAACCACCACAGGAGGACAAACGGACAGACAGCATACTTTGGACGTGTCAGGAAAGACCAGTGCTTGGAGGAGGACACCACGCTTGGTAAACGAGAGAGGCAGAGACAAAGAGGAGGGCCCTGCAGGAGATGGATGGGCACAGTGACTGCAACAATGGGCCCAAGCAAAGGCCTAATTGTGAGGATGGCCCAGGATCCGGCCGTGCACCCAACGGCAACAAGGAAGCACGCTATGGGAGAGCTTGGGTTGCCCAGGACTGTTCCTGCTGATTGTAACAGCCCAGAAAGTCAGCCCTGGCTCCTCTAAAGCCAACCAAGGGCACTGCCCCTTACAAAGTAGTCGAGATTGTACACGTGGCTAACAGCCGGTCCTGCCTGCATTTCCCAGGGGAAGCAGATGGTTTGGGGAAATCCAATCTGAAATGAAACAAAGAGATGGAATGAGTTCTTCTGGGGCCTGTTGGTCAACTCTTGAGTAAAGACAATTGCCTTAGCTGCGCAAGTCTCCTGAAGTCAGTGAACCACTTTCTGCCGAGGGAGTTTAAACTCTTGTCTGAAAGGAGAGAAGAGAGGGTCTTGGGTGGAGTAAGTCCTTAGACTCTCACGATCCCTGGTTTGAGACCTCAGACCCTGCAGCTGACTGCTGTTTGACCTTGCATGCTTGCAGACCCTCCTGTAATTGCTCGTTCTCAATGACCTGCACGTGTAATCCAAGTAGTGCTCTTGAAGTAGGGTCACAATTTAAGGAAAACACCTTTTAATAGTTACTGTGAATGCTTGCTAGAAGGGTCCTACCACAGACCCCTGACGTGTACAAAGTATGGGCTGGGCCTCATCTAGAGGGACCGGTCCAACCAAACAAGGGCTTGAGTCTGTCACTTTAACTAGGGAAAGGCCCCAGGAAGTTCTTTCCACCGACCTGCCTGATGAACATGGAGTGCGCTGAAACCCTTGGCCGCAGTGACTGGACCAAGGATGGGTGCCTCACCAGGGGATGTCAACAGGACTGCTTGTTACTGGGTTTATATGTTTTCTGTTAGGGAATCTTGAATGTGAGTCACACAGAGAGAAGCTGAGTCTCTGGAGAGCTTTGCAGAGGTGGGGTGAGCCACGGTGTGGGTCTCTGCTAAGGCCCATTATCCTTACAACAAACCTCATTCTTGAAGAGTTTGGGCATTCTTTTCCTTGCATCTTGAAGAACCTAACAATGGCATGGGGTGAGAAAAATGCAACCATTTCAGAGATAAAGCATTATGCTGAAGAATTGTAGGGTTGTCTGTTAAATATTTACTACTCCTACTACTTGAACCTTTACCAATTTTCCTCTCCTTTGGGTTCACCAGTGGCACAGTGGGTACGAGTTGGGCTTCAGTCCCTAAGGTCAGTTTTCCCAACTGAAACTACCAGCCCTCTCTGCAGGAGAAAGGCGGGGTTTTCTACTCTCATAAAGAGACCCAGTCTTGAACACTCACAGGGCAGTCCTACTCTCTCCTGTAAGATTGCTACGAATCCAAATGGACACATTGGCAGTGAGTTTGGTTTGTTTGGGGTTCTTGTGAGTCAGACTTCACTTGAGAGTCAATAGGTTTGGCCTCCTGTACTGAGCAGAGACAGGGAGAGAGTTGGTTGCCTGGGCATCTGCTTGGAAACCTGCAGTTTACAACACCTGAGAGGTGGAAGGGATGGGGGGGCTTCTCAAATCACTCTAAGAGCTGGCATTGGCATCCCCTCACCTTCAGCTTCTTATTTTGGGGTCTACTGTTCCTGGGGGGAGGGGAAGGGTTGGTGGTTTGACTCCACCCAGAGTCTTGGAAGACAGGACGGGTTCACAGCTCGGCACCCAATTCCTGAGCCAATAGGGACCCTTGCTATTTCACCAGGGAAAGACTATTATTTAACGAGCCACGCATCCACCCAACTGATTCAACTAACTTGAAGTATCGCAAGGATCCGGGACAAGGAAACATCAAATGGCTAGGGTGGCTGGTTTTACTGATCTCTTAGTCAGTCTTGTTAGCGTACGTCTTTTGGTCAGCGCAGCTCATTATCCCAGTCCCTGAGATCATGTTGGACTATAATTCTGTAGCTCAAATGACTGGCTGTTCCGCAGGGACTTCTGTCATCTCTCATAGTTAATAATATTCCGTAATATTTAAAATATTGACTAGAACAGGGGGCCATAGCTGTGATAGTTAAGGTTCTGTGTCACATTGGCTGGGCCAGGATTCTGATCGTTTGGCAGCTAAAGACAGCAATATCTCCATGAGATGTGCCATGAGAGCAACCCATCAAGTGAAAAGTAGTTTCCTTGGGGGTGTGGGCTGCTTCCCATGGAAGTGGACACTGTGGGAAAGCTTGTTTGCTTTTTGCTGGGGCCACCGTCCTGCATCTGGTGCATCGTCTGGTCTTCAGTCCTTTGGCATTGACACGGCAGCCTGCTTTCTTGCCCGAGACCTGGTATTCACACACCTTGGCAGCTTGCTGATCTTGCATTCACCAACCCCTGCAGCTGTGTGGGTTGGGAGAAACTCCCAGCCTGATATTGGAACTTGTCCTCCTCTACAATGGGATGAGTCCTTTTCCTGATAGAACCTCTCTCTCTCTCTCTCTCTCTCTCTCTCTCTCTCTGTGTGTAAGGAGTCCTGGTGGTCTAGGGTGTTCTACACTGAGCAGCTAACTGCAAGAACCAGAGGTTGAACCCACAGGAGAGAGATGAGGTGGTCCGCTCCCTTCAAGATTTAAAGTCCTGGAAAATCAACAGGCAGGTGTGCACTGCCTAAAGCAGCGGTTCTCAAGCTGTGGGTCTCGACCCCTTTGAAGGTCGAATGACCCTTTCACAGGGGTCGCCCAATTCATAACAGTAGCAAAATGACAGCGACGAAGTAGCAACGAAAACAATTTTATGGTGGTGGGGAGGGAGGGGGGGTCACCACAACCTGAGGAACTGTATGAAAGGGTTGCGGCATGAGACAGGTTGAGAACCACTGACCTTAAAGGGTCGCTCTGAAAGCAACTTGATGGCACGAGGTTTGCTTGGGTATTAGCAGCTATAAGCTCCATTGGTTTTGCTTCCAAGAAAACCCAGCCCACGTCAATAGCCCACTGACAGTGCCCTCTCTTCTTGTATGGATATTTCCCAGTTGATAGAGTCACTCACACATCACTTCTTCTTGCTTTGTGCCTGAGAAGCTTATGAAATACCCCAGCCTTTCAATGGACAATCCACTGTACCCCTGAAGGGTCCTAATGTGCTTGTCTAAGACCCTCCCTGGCCCCACCCCTTCAATGGCAGGAAGTGAGTGACAACAGCAGGGAATGTGGTTGATGGTCAACGTGGTTTCTGGGCCCCACCTTTGTGTCACGTGACTCCATTCTAGTAGGCAAGGGATGTGGTGAGAGGGACCCTCATATCGAGAGACTCTTTGGGCCTTTACAGATTTCAAAGCACTCGTAGTCCCTGATTGGTGCTGGCTGGAATCATAACCGTCTATGACACTCAGCTGTTCCCATGCAAATCCAACGCCAGGCCTGTTTTGCACAGCTGAGCCAAGAGGCCACCATGCTTCACAATGCCTTGCTCCTTTTAGGCTCAAAAAGCCATGTCCTGAACCCACAGCGATTATTGGCAGAACCTGTTACCTTTCTGTAACTCCAGAATGGCCCAGAAGCCTCTGTTCCACAAGTCTTTTCCTAGAACTCCAGAGCTGCAGGTGAAATTGGTGTTCTCTCCTCAATTGCAGCCTGGTTCAGGGAGCTGAGGGTGTCTATCAGCTCCCAGCTATCTCTCTCTTCTGAGATGGAGACCCACGCACAGGCACAAGGGTGGCCGAGTCTGTAGCACATATGTCTCCCTCCCCCTTCACCTGCCAGTTGGTATTGGACAGAAACCGGACCAGGCCATTTCTCCTCAAACTTCAACTACACCTGGTTGTTAAGGGCTAACTCCTTTGTCCATCCCAGGCAGACTGAGTAGCTGAGAAACTGGGTCTCTTTGGAAAGACAGAAAATCACAACAGCTTACAGAGGGTATGTCCGTGGTTCCAGAAACTTCTAAGGGTCTGCAGTGTTTTCCAGGCATGGGTTCTGTAAGACACCACCTGTGCTCTTAATAAACTGCTCATTTCTATAGCCTAAGTCGGCCTCTTATTTCTGCAACGAACTCCCCATCTCCTTCAGCAGAGCCGCAGGGAGCAGTGTGCATGGGGTGGGGGGCGGGGGGCAGAGTTTCCCTGAGCGAGCGACATTCACAACCCAGGCGGACAGGAGGAAAGACCATGAAATACGATGTTCCCAAGCAGTGTATCCGCTCATCCATCATTTAAGTCAAGAAGTATTGCTACCAAAAAAATTCCAGGACCCTTTATTATTATCTTAAAAAATCATTTTATTGGAGGCGCGTACAATTCTTTCTTCTTTTCAAGTTCCAGGTCTGTTTATTGATCTCTAGGAGTGTTTTCTGGTAGAGTCTGATGGGGTGCCACACCTGGCTCCAGGTCTATTTTTTTGTTATTCCCCGGGAACTTTGTTGCTTTGCTCCCCTTGCTGTACTGTTTCAGGCCCTTAGTGTTTCGCCCCGGGTGGGTGGTGGGGTCAGATGGGGCACAATCCCCGCACTGTGCCTCCAGTGTTGTCCCTTCTAGCACCATGGGTCAGTGAGGGATGTCGTGACTCATGGTGGGGCTGGCTGGCCCTATGCTCCTCTCTGTGCACTGGCTTCTCTTAAGTAGGAATATCATCCTCAGAGCTTGGTGGACCAGGATGTGCTCCACTCTCTCTCCTTCCTTCTTAATTTGCTCCTATGTGCTCTGATCAGAGGTGCCCCTCTCCCTGAGCTGCAGCTTCAGTGCTGTCTTCTGAAGTGAATTCTTCTAGAGGTTAAGGGGGTTTCCATGCAGTTGGGGTTGGGTCTGGTCCCACTGACCTCTCTATTGGTTCCCTATTTCATGCTGGTATGTTAGAACACATTCTTCTTCTTCTTCTCTAATCATTTTATTGGGGGCTCATACAACTCTTATCACAATCCATACATAAATCCATACATAAGTCCATTGTGTGTCAAGCACATTGTGTACATTTGTTATCATTCTCAAAGCATTTTCTTTCTACTTGAGCCCTTGGTATCAGCTCATTTTGTCCACTTTCTCCCTGACCCCTCCCTCACAAACCCTTGATAATTTATAAATTATTACTATTTTGTCATGTTTTACACTATCTGATATCTCCACCCACTTTTTCATTGTCTGTCCCCCGGGGAAGGGGGTTATATGTAGATCCTTGTGATCGGTTCCCCCTTTGTACCCTCCCCTCCCAGTATCACCACTTTCACCATTGGCCCTGAAGGGATCATTTGTCCTGGATTCCCTGTGTTTCCAGTTCCTAGCTGACCCAGGGTACATCCTCTGGTCTAGCTGGACTTGTAGAATTGGGATCATGATAGTGGAAGGGGAGGAAGCATTGAAGAACTAGAGGAAAGTTGAATGTTCCATCGTTACTACACTGCACCCTGATTGACTTGTCTCCTCCACACGACCCTTCTGTCAGGAAATGCCTAAGATCCTTTATGAAACAAAAGTTATTAAAAATATAGAGCTATTGCTTCCCGACACATCCTCCCTCCATCAACACCGGTTCATTTCTGGCCACATCACTTCTGAGTCGCTATTCCCGCCCCTAAAATCAATTCTGTACTCTGCAATTTCCTGCCATTTATCAAGATGGCAGTTTTGGCATCAAGGGGCTCAACTCAAGCCCCTGCCTTTGAGTCTGGGGGACAAAAAGAAGCACACTGGGGCACGGTCAGGGGCTGTAGGGGAGATGGATGATTTTCCGAAGCAGCATGAGTCAGGGAGATAGGAAAACATTCCCGAGCCATTTCCCCAAACCTTTTCTTAGCTATGAATTTTTACATCTTCTTAAAACTTTTTGTTTTCTAATAAGCCTCTGTGATCGTCCTAGGACCTCTAAGAAAATACAACCACATTATCCCTTGGGGGCCCCTCCAAAGTCTCTCCAACGCCCTGAGCTGACATCTTGGAGTCTTGCAGTTCACTGGCTCCACAGACCATTGGAAGCAACTGCTTGAGGTCTTTTTTGTTTTTGCAGGTGCTCCGCGGAGACCCAGGCAAGCGGGTCAGTGAGAGCACTGTCCGCAGCCATCCACTGAGGACCGCCATGGGTTTTGTGCAGAAGAAGCCTCTGCATGCATGAACTGGACCCCTACGAGCTGTGCTTTTTGACTTACCCTGGTAAGCCGAATGGCTGACCCCTGATTCCCACACCTGCAAAAGCAGCACGTTCTGCAGCCCTCAGATGACAAAAGGAACGAGGCACAGGGCTCACCCAGCCTGCCTGAGTTTTTGAATGCACCGGTCCTTTTTTTCCCAATGGGATGACAGAACTCAAACGGCGTCAAGAGGTGGAACATCAGAGCAGGCTTCTCATGACTCCCTGCCCCGCCCGTCTTGGGGTTCCCCCCCACGGTCCTCATCACCTGCTTACGTCCTGAGGGACTCACTAGATCACAGGCTTGAGAAGAGGGGGACTCGTTCAGCTGTCTCCTTGGCTCAGTGGAGCTGTGCTTCCCAGACTACCCTCTTTTCCCCCCCATTAGGGATGAAGTACAAGGAGGGTCTTGGGGGTGGCCCCAGATGCAGAAAACAAAGCAGCAGTCACTTTGTAGCTCGTGCACACTGCCGCTAATCCTCCTTACCTTGTCCAGTGTCAGAGCCGTGTACATTTTAGCTCCATTCCGAAGACCTCAATGCAACAAACTCAGCAGCCACAAGAACGGCCTCTGATTCGCCTGCCTTCCTGGGATGCGGCTTGTTCTTGCTCCCCACTCTTCTGCTTTGTACTGTGTTTCCTCTCCACCCACCTGTCCAGTGGGATTCGAGCTCCAGCACCAGGCACAGAGATGACCCACCACCCTGTAATGATGGTTTGTCATAGGGCTCACGTGGCTGTAAAGTCGCATTGTTTTCTTCATATGCATCCATCTCTCAGTGGTTGTCTGACTAACCCTTGAAGGAGATGCGCTCGTTAGTCATTTGACCAACAAGACTGATTGAGTAGCCACTATGAACCCGTGACACACCAGCTTCCCAGTGCTGGGGATACGGTCGTGACTGAAGCAAAGCCCCGCTCCCATGGAGCTCCCACCTGTTTCTGAACGCCCACGACCCATCACGCTGAGGAGTGGAGGTTTCCAGAGTCAGGACTCCAGTTTACTCCTCTTCCTTTCACTACGTAAGACGGAGGCCATTAAGGAAACAAAAGCAAACAACAGTCCAGGATATGGTCGTCATCTTTTATTATGTATCAAATTGTCTTCAACATAAGTTACAACCTGATTAAATGTGATAGATATTTTTATCTAATGACAAAAAAATTCTCTTTATGTACAATAGCTTTTGTCTAGAGTCTGGCATCTATATAGTACCGTTCATTGCAGGATTTCTGTTTAACATAACAAGCAAAAAAAAAAAAAAAAAGAAAAAGAAAAAAGAAGGGACCTTTCCTCCTCCCAAATCCCTTAACTATCAATGCCAATATCAAATAAAGTATTAAAAAGACAAACAGGGAATAGATTCTTTTTTTGTTTAGAAATGCAGAATGAATATGAAAGTTAGTGGCAAAAAAAAAAACCAAAACAAAAACAACAAACAACCCTTCAAAAACTCTGCTGGGGCAAACATTCCTGCTCAGGGAGGTGTGCTGACTCTAGACCAGCTCTCGGTTCCTGCGGATCGCACAGCACAGGATCATGCTGAAGATCATGCCGAATATCTGCAAAGACAGGGGGCAGGCATGGGAAGAGGTGGGCGGCTGTATTGGGGAACTTGGTGGGGAGGGAACGCCCCGAGACAATCAACCCCAGACAAAAGACACCAAGGGGAAGATGGTGTCCATAGGGATAAAGGAATGAGCAGAGACTGAAGCAGGAGAGGGGTAGGCTAGATAATGGGAAGGACTGTCTTGGACCTGTGGGATTCAGAGTCCTTAGTGGCTGCTCTTGGTTGTTGTACAAATACCTTCCTGAGAGAACTCTCAGGGTGAGGCAAATAAGTCCAGAGCTCTATTTGATGCTCCAGGGTCAGATCTTCCAATGGGCTGTGCTTCTGCTGTATGTGCGCATGTGTGTGTACTGTATACTCTGCTTGAAGGGGCATTGCGATGTCTTTTACTAATCGTTGCTCCAAGCTCTTTCTTGGAAGTAGAGATGAGGTGTCAACAACCAATTAAAAAGGAGGCTGTTCTCTCTCTTGATGCAGTCTCACCAAGGGCATAGGGGACTTGGGGGGAAGTTCTAGAGCTTCTGGTGAGCCAGGGGCCCCACTGGCGGGCTGAGTTTCTCCTGTGAATTCCTCACCACCCAACTACTTGGGAGGTCAGAGGGGATATCAGAGAGCCGGACTGGCCCTACATGGTCCCCAGCAGGTGGCCAGTCTAAGAGTGAATTATTGACTGCTCTGTTTTCTCTTCCTTCTGCCTGCCACCTGTGGGTGACTTTCAGACTAAAGGCAGAGGTGAACCCAGGCCAGTGCATGTAGCTTCTGGGGAATTGCTCTTTTGGGGACACGAAGGGCCACAGATGCATGATGAGCATGTGTTCTGGAGCCGTTCCTCAGACTTAACAGGCCTGGGGGCATCTATGTTCCTTCTTGCTCCTCTGGTGTCCCCTTGACCGTAATGAATTCTGGAGGCACCCTGGAGTTCCAATCCCGGACTCTTCAATAATGAGCCAAGAGACTTTGGCCAACTCGCAAGTCTCCTTACCTAGCGTATAGAATGAAAGTCCTAACTGTATCTACCATGCAGGGACAGCAGGGCTTAGCTCAACTGATGGGTCCTCAAAGAGGGCCAGACCCAGGGCTTGTGCTGAGGAAAATTACAACCATCGAGATCACCATCCCCTCCTGGGGCCACCCAGCACTCACCATCACCACGGCAATCCCGATGCCCACGGCGCCAATGATGTGGAACTTGTTGTGGAAGACCTCATTGATGGCCTCAGGGCAGGGCTTAGGGAAGCAAACACAAGAACTCATCCTATTTTTTCCCAGCTTCTGGTGCAACTCCTCCCTCCCACAGCACCCACTTCACACAGGATCCATGATAGAAAGTTGGGCCCTTGAAACTTGAGCAAGAGACACGGGAGGGAAGAAGGCTCAGCCTTTTGCTTTGGGGGTTTATTTCTGATCTGGTGTGTGTGTATGCGTGTGTGTGTGTGTGTGTGGGGGTGTCATTTCTTATGATTCCAGAGCTTCAACGTAGATCTACCTGGCCACTCCGAGCTACTTCCAAAGTCAAAAGAGAAGGGTTAGGTCATTGTAGGAGCCAGCACTTTGAGGAGCCCTATCCCAAATAGCTTGAAGGTTGTAGGGGGGTGGGCGTGGGGCACGGTGGGCAAAGCTGGCAGGTAGGGCAGCAGAGGGCACCTCCATGTTTCTGAGTGAGCCTGGCAGCTGGAGCACTTTGCTCATGCCCTCCGTCTGACTTTTGTTTGGCGGCCTTTGCAAGGACAGACTCCAAAGCAGGGAGATGACCACACTGGGGCTCGTCCCAGAAGGAAGAGGTCTCTATGAAGTGCCTGGTCACCCGTCCTTTCCCAAGGAGTTGGATGATTTTTCATCCACTCTGGTAGGCTACCCCCACGACAACTGGTCACGAGTAAAGAGTCTTGGTCTAAAATTACCTTTATTGTGATGGTGGCAATCAATTCCTTTTTGGGACAGATGTCTACAATAAATTGTTCCAAGCCTCCAGCCATCCCACAGCAGTTGAGCTGTAAAAAGTGAGAAAAGCAAAACAAAGGAAACGATGATCACAGCCCGTTGGCATCCTCTTGTACCTAGCGTACAAGTCTCTCCTGGCCTGAAGACAGGTGGTCAGCAGGAGGGTGGGAACCCCTGCCCACTAGGTGACATACCGCATAGTGGATGGCCTTCAGTGTGTCTCGATGAGCATCATCCTTTTTCAGCTTCTCATAGGTGTCTTGATAGAATTTCTGGATTTCGTTAATCACCTACAGTGGACACAGAGACAGGGAGTAGCAGAGACAGCCTTTTCAAATGGTTCATCACGAACAGATGTCATCCATTCCATCTTGCTCATGTTCTTCAAGTTCTGCCAACAGCGTCTGGGCTCAGAGAAGAATTCAGTCCTACCTTGCTCGGTGCCTCTATGGCACCTCCCAACTCCTGCTCTGGGGGCCCCAAGGCCTCCCACCCACCCCCTTGAGGAACTTGCTTGGTTTTCCTTTCTCCCTTGCATGTTTAGTTCATCCCTTCAGTACTTAACTGAGTAAGGACATGCTCTGGCCTAGTCACATTTCTACAGTAGAATTGGGATCATGGTTGTGTGTGTGTGCGAGCAGTAAGGAACTACAGGAAAACTGTATGTTTCAGCATTGCAGCACCGCACTCTGACTGGCTCGTCTCCTCTGGCAACCCTTCTGTAAAGGGATATCTGGTTGCCTCCTGGACACTTTGTGGTCACACAGGCGGCTGTGCTTCTTCCATGTGGGCTTTGTTGCTTCTCAGCTAGATGGCCACTTGTTTATCTTCAAGCCTTTAAGATCCCAGACCCTCTATCTTTTGGTAGCCAGGCACCATCAGTTTTCTTCACCCCATTTGCTTGTGAACCCACTTCTTCTTCACTGATTGTGTCGGGAAGGTGAGCATCATGGAATGCCAGTTTAATAGAACAAAGTGTTCTTGCGTTGAGGGAGTCCTTGAGTGGAGGTCCAATGCCCATCTGCTACCTTAATACTAAATCTATCAATATATGCACATAGATTCTATTTCAGGAATACATCTATTCCTGATAACATGGCCAACGTGGTGAGGCACAATCCCACCAGCCTCACTTCTAAGGAGCATTCCGGCTGTCCTTCCTCCAAGACAGATCTGTTTGTTCTTCTGGAAGGCCGTGGTCCTTTCAGTAGTCTTTGCAAGCACAAGGATTCAAATGCATCAATTTTTCTTTCACCTTTCTTACGCATTGTCCAGTTTGCACTGGCCTAGGAGGCAACTGAAAATACATGGTGGGGGAGTTACATAATCTGTTGTCGACTGGAGACTATTAAGTTGAAGAGCGAAGGGGTGGAGGTTAGCCTGTCAATCAGGTCACAGCTTGATGACCTCATTTGAAGTGACTAAGGAGGTAAACAGCTTGCTGGAGGCGGGACACACCCACTCTCCCTGGAAGACATTCCTGTGGACAAGCCATATGGAACTATACTGGGAAAGCCAGACTCCTGGAGCTGTAGGGGCTACATGGAGACCCATGGCCGTGCTAAGACACTTCTACCACCATTGGATGCACAGGACTTTCCATCCATTGGCCTGTGAGCTTCCTGCATTTAGCATCATGCAAGTGATGCATGCGTCTGAAGAGCAACTTATAGATTGCTATCGGCCGTGTGGGGTATCGGCCATATGGGGTAATATTGGATATATGGACTTGCTCTGGACAGGGCTGGGAGGTTTTCTCAATATTCAATTGCTCTTGTATATAAAGTTCTTTTTGATACACATATGAGTTTCTATGAATTTGTTTCTCTAGCCAACCCAGACTAACACACATGACTTGGGTCAAGAGCACTTTCGTCCTCAAAGTGACATCTTTCTTCTCTCTTCCTTTAGAGAGGGCTCATACAGCAGATTTGCCCAGTGTCATACATCATCTGATTTCTTGACGGCTGCTTCCATGAGTGTTGACTGTGAATTCAAGTAAAACGAAGTCCTTGACAACGCTGGTCTTTACTCTGCTTATCATCTTCGTTTATTGGATCGTTTGTGAGGACTTTTGCTTTCTTTACACTGAGCTGCAATCCATACTGCAGGTTGTAGTCTTGGGTTTCCTCAGTAAGTGCTTCAAGACAGCCTGGCTTTCAGCAGATGTCTCATCTGCGTCTCACAGCTTGTTAAGAAGTCTTCCTCCAATCTTGATACCCAGTTCTTCTTCATCCAGTCCAGCTTCTGGGATAAATTGCTAACACCTGGTTTGAATACTGAGTATGGTGGAAAAGGTACAACTCTGATGCACACCTTTCCTGATTTTTTTTTCTTGCATCACTGTCCTGGTGGGAGTAGGAAGCCCAGCCTTGCTCCTAGAGAGCTGCTGCTGGATTTGAACCATCAATCCCGTGGGCCGCAGCCCCGCACACAACCACTGTGCCACCAGGGCTCAGCTCTTTGATTTTAAAACATGCAGTGTTCCCTTGCTCTGGTCGAGGCCTGTCTCTTGTCTACGTACATGTTCTGCATGAGCACAACGAAAAATTCCCGTACTTTGCAATGGTATCCACAGTTTGTTATGTTGCGCGCGGCCGAACTCCTTTGCATAGTCGATGAAATACAAATGAAATAGCTTTCTGGTATTCTCTGCTTTTAGCCAAGATCTTTCTGTCATCATCGAGGTTATCCTTCTTGACACGTTTTCTGCTGAACTCAGCTTGAAGTGCTAGCAGCTCCTTGTCGATGTTCTGCTACAGCCTTTGGGAATTACCTTCAGCAGCAAAATCTTATTTGCATGTGATAGTGTTGGTATTGCTTCATGATTGCCGCATTCTGCTGGACTGCCTTTGTTTGGAATGGGCACACATTTGGTGAGATGGGTAGTTATCTTCCAAATTTCTTGGCATAGACTAGTGAGTGCTTTCCAGGGCTTCGAGAGCTTGGTGAAACATTTCAATGTGTAGCTGTCAATTCCTGGAGCCTTGTTTTTGGTTCATGCCTCCAGGGCATGAAATGTGGAGGACAAGCAAGCTATGGGTGGCAATGGGTTATCTTCGGCATTTAGGTGCATTCCCAGTTGAATGCTTGCCCATTTCCTGACTTCCATATGCTATTAATTGGTCCATATTCAGCGCTTTCCCTTTGGCCTTGTTTGAAATGGTCCCTTCCTTTGTCCATGGTCACCACAGCTTATGTTATGCTATGAAATCATTAAAAAAAATCACACCCAAACAGAATCTCTACAGGCAGTGTGCTTCCCATCTCCCCCCTCACGCTAAACATGACAAGGGGGCCCTTTGTAAAATTCTGCTCTGTGGTGGCCCACCCTGGCTCAAATCTCTTTAGTAGCTCCCCAGAAAAGTCTGAACTCAGCTATATTCCAAGCTTTCCTTTGCCTGGAAATCCTCCTTCTTGCCAACTCGCCTTCTGGAACCTCCCGACCTAGTTAAGGCTTAGACCAAGACTCACTCTTCTATGAAGCCAGAGAGCACCTCCTGCCCAGGTTTCTTCAAACCTCAGGGGACTTCTGCATGCAACTCTCTTCTAGAACACTCTGCGGATGCCTCTCTCAAGGGCACACACGCACATTCCACTCACAGACCGAACGAGCGTTTCCCGAGGAGTGGGTGTGGGCAGGCACCCCCGAGGGAGAGAGCAAGCATGCAGCAGTGCACAACAGTCACCCACCAGCGGTGGCCAATGCTCACATTCTCTGCTCTCAGACAGCATGTGCCCTGATGACCTGAGGGAAGGTGGGGGAGTAGAGGCAGGTCTAGGAGGGATGGCCAAGTGGAACGGCTAGGTGACCCTCCTTCCTTCCACCCCCACACCATGGCAGGATTGGGAAAACTGGAAGGAAGAACGTACCTCATCTTTGTGGGCATATCCCCAGATGGCCGCAGCGATTTCAAGGGCAAATATCACCAAGAGGAAACAAAAGAACTGGAAGACAAAGAGGGGACAGGTGAGGACAAATCCTCGCCAGCCAGTTGGAAGCCCAGGTCCCGGGAAGCCAGAGCGTGCGCATGTAGGGCGGAGGAGGACTGTGGAGTCAGATGGCATCTTGAGACAAGGAAGAGTGGCAACTCTCCTTGGCACAAAGGACCAGCCTAAAGGGACAGTCCATGGCCAGGAAGTGGGAGGTTGGAGGAGGAAAGAAATGGGCACAACCCAGGCCCCGACACGAATCTTCAGGGTGTGCTGGTTTGAAGCAATTACATCACTGCTCACTCACAAAATCATGACCATCTAAGAAAAGCAAGGTGCGAACACCCACTTGCGGGGTGTGTGTGTGTGTGTGTGTGTGTGTGTGTGTGTGTGTGTGCGTAATCAAATCCCCTTTTGAAACAAGAGGAGAAGGCTCGCAGCACCTCGACAGGCATGGTACAAAAGCTGAGGTGGTCCTAAGAGGGCAAAGGCCAGGTCCTGGCACTGAGCTGCTACCGGGAAGTGGTCAAGGGGCCCCCAAAAGGCAGAAGAAGTGATGCTTCACCTTAACAGAGGGGGGTCTCTCGGGGGGTGGGGAGGGAAGGCTGGGGACCTGGGCAGACACCCGAGTGGAGAATGCTTGGCAGCTTAAGGCTAACACAAGTCCTCTGGAAGTCTCTTCTCTTTCCTCTCCCCAGCTGTCCCTCCCACCTGCCCTCAGGAGCAAGGTCTGCTGAGATTAGTTTGGGGGAGTGGGAGTCAGAATGACCGTGGGGGACCCAAAGCGATACTCACCAATGCCAGCATGCACTGGGACTCTTGCACAGCTCCACAGCAGCCCAAGAAACCCACGAGCATCATTAGGGCCCCGGCTCCAATCAGAATATAAACGCCTGTGGGGAGAGCACGAAGGAAACACACACACACACACACACACACACACACACATCAGCTCGGGACCCAGGCAGTTCCTGCCCTTCCTTTTCTCATTTATGTGATTCTGTCTCCTCCCCACCCCCTTTGCTCCTGCCTCCCCTTCAGCTTTCTGGAAGGGGCTCAATACCCTCCACCACGCTCTGGGACTCAGAATATTCCCAGGTATCTCCGGGTTCCACGCATGACTCAAGACAGCCCTGATCGTGAGCTGTTTCCAGCAGGATCCACTAAACACCAGACGGTCACAACTGGCAGCACCCTCACACTTGGCTCCTCCTGCTGACCTCTGCTTTCCGGATGGGAGAGGTGGCCGGGCAGCTTCCACAGACAAAGGCCGTGCGCCCTCAGACACCCAGGTCTGGGGTGTGCCAGTCCTACCTGGTTCCCAGAAGGGAGCCCCACCCATGCGGTTAGGCCTGTGCAGGCACGCCCAAGGGCCCTGGCTGCGTATGGTCTCTGGTCCTCAGTGGGAGACACCTGACAGCACACTAGGGAAATCTTGCACTTGTACTTCGGGCCCCCCAAGTTCCTACTGAAATGACCCTTCCTGCTCAGGGAAGGTGGGTGACATGTTACTAAGTCCTCAAATCGAATGACTGGTTGGTGAGGGGGTAGGGGACCAACACTGTGCTGTGACCCTGGCCCTGTTCATCTCCAGGGGAACCCAGAGGGCCCATTCTTCAGGGGGCCCCCATTTGTCCCTCTGCCTTCCTCTCTAGTAGGCTCCACGAGGACACTGGCAGAAGTTCCATGGGTCCCTGCCTGGTTGTATTCAACTCTGGTCCTGTGAGACAACACCTGCTCTGAAGATTTAAAGCTGGTTCTGCAACCTGTGTGAGCAGTGGGCTGGCAGTTACACCTCCCTCCCTCCCTCCTGGATTTCTTGAAGATGACAGGGCAGAACCCCCCAGTGCTCACACAAGGTTTATCATGATTGATAACTCTCAGAAGGCCCCACCCCAGGGGGGGATGGGGGACGGTAGGTTAGGCTGTTAACCACAAGGCTGGGGGTTCAAACCCAGCCGCTGTGCTCCACGAGAGAAAGATGAAGCCATGAAGACTCACAGTCTTGGAAACCCGAGGGAGGGGCTTTTGCAAACTTATCTTGTTGACCTTGGCTCATCCTTTGGCCAAGGTTAAGCTCAGCCCGGAGCAGACACCCACCCACCCACCTACCCAGTGGTGCTTCCGCTGGGTGCAGACCTGGTGACGTCTTTCTGAAAGGTCACAGCCCTTCCGCCCTGCACACCTGGGGCCGCCCCGGGTCCCAACAGACTTGCTGATGCCTGCCAACACCTGCTAGTGAGAGAGGTCCCAACAGAAAATCCCACTCCCCGCCCTGGATCTTGATCCATATAGGCCCGAGTAGAACAGCCCCTGTGGGCTTCTGAGACCAACTCTTCACGGAGTAGATAGAAAGCCTTGTCTCTCTTCCACAGAGTGGCTGGTGGTTTCAAACGGCTGACCTTTTGGTGAGCAGGCCAAGTTGCTACCCATTGCCTCACCAGGGCTGCGAGATGAAGGACGGGCAGGCAGTTATTCCTCAGTCATACGGCTGACCGTCCACTCCCTTGCTGTTCTCTCTCTTCTGTCCTCATAATGGGGACCAGAGGCTTCCCGGCAGCCTCGTCAGAGCTTAAACCAGGGGTCTGGGACGTCTCCCCACCATACACAACAGGCCTTTGCCAGGAGAGCCCTCAGCAGCAATGCCTTGACCTCACAGTGGTCTCCCATGGGTGCCCTCCGTGGGGGGCTGTGGCTCTGCAGGTTAACCAGCGTGCAGCCGGCCTGAAGCACCGTACAGGCGGCACTGAGCGGCTCACACACAAGGGCTTGCTTGTGCCCTCCCCCTCCTCCCGCATCTGCTGTGACGTCAGGTCACGTGGGCTTCTGGCAAGCCCCTGGCCGTATGTGAATATAGGCATTGTTCCTGCGCACGCCCAGCCCAGACTGGGCAAGGTGACAAAGGCAGCCTGTCCTGGAGACCAGTCCCATCCTCCTGGACACTCGCAGTCCAGGGGACCAGGCTGGGCTGGGGGGTGGGGAGGCCAGGGCAGCCTCACGTGTCTGCCATGCCTGCTCAGAGTCCCCCACCCCTCCAGGGTGAA
>PVJH01015945.1:33687-52103 GCA_004026705.1 Nesogale talazaci
TTACAGACCCCAGGGAGTCTTTGCAGGGCTTGAGGCTGCTTCCGAAAGGGGCTGTGCAAGTGCTTCCTCTTGGAGAGGCCCCTGGGTCCTGCGCCTGAAGCTCACCAGGAAGGCCAGTGGTGAGAAAGGAGTCCTTTCCTGAACAAGTGAATGCAAAGCCTTCTATCTGACTCATGGAAAAAGTCTTTGGTCCCAGCGCTTTCTCTACTGCTCCAGGGCTGTGGATTCTGCCCTTTAGAAGCTGACATTCTAGGCCAGGCGGAAAACAAAACAAAACAAAACAAAACAAAACAAAACAAGACACCATGGCAGACCTCGGTGTAGCCGCAGCAATTGCCAGGGCGGCCCTTTCACCAGAAGTGGAACCGTCTCTTCCACCTGCAGAGCGGGGCTCTGAGTCTGACTGAGGGAGTGGACAGTCCCGCCTCCTGGCACCACCCCAGCCCAGTGCCAGCTCCCTGCAGCCCCGCCTCCTCAGATGGAGGAGGAGAAGACAAAGATATGGAGTTCCATGCCTGGTCCCACTTCACGCAGAACAGTTTATAATTGCAAAGTCTCGTGGCCAGGGGGTGCAGGGAACCCTGACGCCGGCCCCTCAGGGCTTTCCCACACTCCCTCTCCCTCCCCTGGCGGCTCTTTTCAGGAGTGAGCATGGCAGCTCAGGCTCAGGCTGTGGGCGAGAAGCCCTGCCAGTTTCAGGATGGGCTTGAGGCCCACAGCAATCTAAGCAACTGGCCCAGCCCGCTCTTGTCATTAGAACGGGGACGGTCCTAGGGTTGAGTGCACAGCACAGTCTCTGGTGGGAGTCCCCAAGAGTTAAGAAGGGCTGCTGGCCCAGCACCAAGACCACGCAGCTGCCCAACATGTCTGTAGTCTTGGACTCTGGCTACTCCTGCCTGGACTCTCCCGCTTGGAGCTGAGAGAAGGCCCATATAAGGCCGCCGGCCATTCTGAACTGTTGTAAACTACTGGGAATGTTTCCGTTTTCACTGGATTCTCTGCCTGGTTATGTAATCCTTTCCTTCTTTGAAAGCCATGGCCCTGTTGGAGAATGGATTGTCACCCCTGATTTTTTCCTTCTAGGCTTCTAGCCTTGAGGTCAGCCCAGCCTGGGGGATGATCTGCAGGCAGTTGGTGCCCAGTCCAAGGGATGGCCACCCCCTGTCATGTGGGGATCAAGGCCTGGGCTAGCTGGCGCTCAAGCTCATCTGATCTCACAGCCTCAGGGGCAAGGGCCCCCGGGGCAAAGACTTCTTGACCCCTTTGCCCAGGGACCACACGATTCCCGTCCCAAGCACAGATCGAGGTGCCACCAGCTGCTCAGCTTGCTGCTGATGTTCTGTGTCAGTTGTGCCCCTCTCTGTCCGTGGGCTCCCAGACTCGGGGGGCCCTGTACCTGTGGCTGAGCTAGGGGGGCAGTAGTCACCAACGGCCCTGTAGGGTCTGTCATGTCACATTGGGCTTATGCCCCCAAGGCAGCTTCCTGGTTGCGCCCAGGAAGGAACTCTGGCCACCAGGGAGGGGAGGGGGGGGCAGCATGCAATGCCTTGGTACACCCCATTCTGTGAGGTTCCCAGAAGCAGGCCTGGAAATCCTCGACCTGTCACCCACTCCCTCTCCTGTCCCCTGGGGCCCTCCCCACCTGCCACTCTGCCACCCAGGGCCTCCCGGCTGGGGGTGCTTTCCGGTGGGGGGAGCAGGGAGGGGTTGTGGGAGATTACAACACCGAGAGCTGTTAGAGAACAGCGGGCTGGGTTCCTGGAGAAGTTATCTATCCCGAGACAGGAGGCCTCCGACAGCCTAGCCCAGATGACCCAAGAGGTGGCTTGCCCAGGTCTGGGATCAAATCCCAGGCCCACTTTCAGGGGTGTGGGTGTGGTCAAGCGACCTTGACTTCCAGAGCCCGGACCCTCAGTGTCTTCCCCTCTGAGATGGGCAGCACCTCAGTGCCTTGAAGCATGAGGAGAGAGAGGTTTCAGCTCAGACACCACGTGTCTGACACTCAGCCTGACACACCAGGAAGGTTCCAGAAAACTAGTCTCCTCCACCTAATTCCATCAGCTTCCCGGGTGTCAGCCCTCCCACTACTACCTCGGGGCAGCTCGCTCAAGGGTCTGAGACAATGTGACGGAGGAGGCTGGCGGGGCAGAAGGACCAGAGGGCATGGCACCCACACCTGCAGAGAGAACAGAGGCAGGCAGAGCACCCCTCTGGGACGTGTGCTGGGAGGGGATGGGGTACTCGGCAGGAAAACCCACGCGTGCTGCGGGGTCTGTGTTCCTGCGGCAGATGTGCTCGCTCCCTCAGCACCCTGTCCCCCCAAACTGTGTCTAAACGAGCTCTCCCCACCCCCATGGCTGGGCTTCGGCTGAGCAGCGTGCCAACTCGCTCTGTTGCCACAAACAAGCCACGGTGCTATGGAAACCTGTCCCTGAAAAACGGTGTATTAAAAACACACATACACACACGCACAGTCTGTTCTTTCCCTCACTTTCTGTCTGACAATAGGGAGACACGCCCTACATAAAAACACCAGCAAAAATTCAGCTGCAAACAACAAAAAAGGCAATCATGCCAGGAAAGAAAATATCCACAAGGCTCAGGGGCTAAGGAACCCAAGGGGCTGTTTTCAGAGTCCCCCATGGGGTGGGGACACCTGGCCAGCCGGGTCTGCCAGCGGGCCTGGGAGACAACCCCCTTTTAGGAGGTTTTCTCTGTGTCCTCTGCAAAAATAACTCCTGTTGTGGGTGTGCAGGAAGTGACCACACTGGCACTTTGGGCCTGATGACAAGTCTGCGTCGCCCTAAAAATAGGGGGCTTCTTGTTGCTTGCAAAGGACACGTTCCCGGCCCCGCAGGGGAGGTGGGCAGTGGTGCCCAAGGGCTGGTAGTTGGCTTAGGGCAGGGAGATCTTGCAGACCGGCACCCGGATGCCGGACTCCAGTCAGGGACACTGTTCATGTGCGAACCGGGCAGCCAGAGGGACCGAACGACAGGGCACCAAGAGAGTGGACACAGTTGACTGGAGTTCAGGAGATCCCCAACCGCCCCCACGCCAAAGCGGCTGGCGTCAGACTGATGCCAACACTGCGACCACGTGTGGGGAGACCTGTGCCCTGCAGGGTGGGTGTTGCCGGCTAGGATGCTTTGGAAGCCCACGGCCAGTGGCCAGCACTTTGGCGCTTGCCTCCGAGGTGCCCCTCAGCGGTCTTTCTGTTTGAAGCCAAGTGCTTCACCAGGGACACACGGTGATGCTCCAGAAGCTGGATCTTCGGGGTCTCAGAGTTCCGAGCTGAGTGGTCGGGGTGGTATAGTCACACGCTCCCCCCAGGGGATAAACTCTTTGGCGCCGGGGAAATGACACAGCCTAAGGACACACACGGGACACGAGAACCTAAGTCCCCTTCAGCTCCCAGGGCGGCAGCGACTTGGACAGGGCCACTGGGACATCCCAGAATGGGCGCAATGCCAGACCAGGCCAGCACGAAAAGAAATCACATGGGTGGGATACAAATTCTCGGGCACAGCTACGCAAAGGTGGGGCTTGAAAGGGAGGGAGGCTTGCAAGGGAGGGACTGGCGCCTAGGGCGGGAGCCCAAGCCTTTCACAGCCTCAGTGCTGACAAGGAGGCCTGGCCTAGCAGGGGTGCCTCCATCTCCCTCTGGCTCCCCCACTCACCTGTGTAGAATCTGGAATGGTTCTCTTCCTGCTGGAAGATGCTCTTGGTCTGGGAGTCGAATCGGAGCCATAGTCCAATGGCAAGGACTGCAATCCCAGCAAGCTGTAAGACACATGGGATGTCAGCATTAAATCTGGAACGCCGACCTTGCGGGCTGAATGCCCACAAAGGCCCCTGGGATACCCTCTGTCTACGTCCTTCACCAAACATCTGGTGGTCATGGCAGCCACTGAGGGGGCAGGGGAAGTTGCTCCATGTTCAAAGAGCTGGGTGAGAAGAAATCATGACTGGCTAGCAGTAGAAGGGATATTTTTTGGCTACAATCTTGGAGAACACATCATATTACTTATAGTGGAACTAAAATGATGACCACACTGTCCATCAGGGACCTAGACATGATCAAGGCAAACCAAAAACACGATTCTCATAATGCCCAGTGATTAGTGACCTCATGGGGGAAGGAGGCAGCAGGGAAGATGATATGGGGGTGGTGGGGTCCTAGGGTGCTGTCAAGGGTCTAGCTTTTGACTTGGGTGGCTGTGACAGAGATGGGTATGTCACAATTTCCTCTCAACGCCCCGTGTTTTACATACGACTCTAGCAGATAAAGATCACCACCCAGTAGGAAAAGAACCCATCACATGGAGGACACACGCGAAAGTGGCAGAACCCACCCAGGGCAGCTGGTGACGTAGCTGAGTCCCGCCCCCGACATCTGCCTGCACTTGGGCCCCTCCCTTGACCAGCTGACACCCCCTCCCCCTCCTGCACGGGTGCATGCTTCCTCGGTGAGTGTGAGCCTTCTAAAACACCCGACCAGAAAGCTGGGATGTAATCAAGTATGAGAGCGTCGTGAACACCCCATTTCACAGCAGGGGCGGGGTGGGGGGTGGGGGGAAGACAGTGGAGGGGCAGTAAGGAGCAGACCCAAATAGCTGGAGTCCTGGCCGGGCCGTCTAGAACTCCATGTCTGAGAAGCACAGCCTCCTGCCCGGACCGCCCCCCCTCCCCCACTGCCCCTCCCCCACCAGCTGAGCTCGTACCAGGGCTTGCCAGGCCAGTGAGTCACAGCCCTCCAGTGTCGGGGCGGCTGGACGCCTGAGTGGGTGGGCTCTGGGCCAATGCCCAGGCCTCAAGTTTCTGCCGCCCAGCCCCCTCCCTCAACAGAGACGCCCTTTGCCAGAGTCTGGCTCTTCAGGCTGCTGGGTTCTCTGCTCCAGGCCCTGGCTAGGACTCTGGCCTGCGGTGGACGTGCGTGACCCCCTGGGGTGCGTGTCGGGTTGGCTGTTCCACTAGATGTGCCAGGATGCCGTGAGGGGCTGGGGGTCACGGCTGGGAGGCTGGCGGGGGCAGTGTTCTCCACTGTGACACAGGGAGGGTACTGTTTGGCCCTTCTTTGTCCTTTGCTGTCTGCCTCTCTGGACTTGCAGTCTCGTCGTGACCCCCTGGGTTGACTTTGGGGAAGCAGGCTAGTCTCTCTCTGCCTGGAGGCTCAGGTAGAAAACATTCTGTACCTGTCACAGGTTGGCGGCTGCCCTGGGGGCGCACTGGCCTGGAATCAAGCTGGGGACTTCTTCCACAGGGAAGGTGAGAATTCTACCAGGGAAGCACCACCACCCTTCGCTGTCTTAGCCCTTAAGGAATAAAAACGGCTATATTCGAAGAAGTGCTTCTGAAGACAGAGACAGCCACGGGGTCAGTGCTGCGATCAGATGGCCCCCTGCTGCCACCCCCCACGATCAACGTTCTGCCCCTCTCAATCCTTGCACTAGGTGAGGCAACACCAGCCCTCAGGAAGACCCGCACAGAGCGAGGTACCCGTGGCTGGAGTAGTGAGAAAGGGAAAGAAGGGGCCTGGGAAGTCCAGGGAGGTGGGATTGAGGGTGAACTCCGAGCTCTGCACTTTCTTTCTGATGAATAAACAGATGCACAAGGATCTCCCAAAGCAGAGTCTCCCTCCCAGCCCGGCTTGTCTGCGTGTCTGCGTCCTGCTCAGACTGTGGTCTCTGCTCTTCTAGGTGGGACGGGGTGTGTGTGTGTCGCCCTGGGACGTGCAAGGCTGGGATTCCCAGGTTCCCTTTTGGACCTGTGTGCTCCATTGATGGTGGTTCCAACACACGTGGGCTGGTCATTTGAAGTTTGGCTAGAATTTGGCCATGGGGTTCCCCTCAGTCTAATCTTCCACCCTGCCGATGTTTTCTTGCGTGACGCTATTGCGCAAATATACCGATGCTTGAGAGAGGCCGGCTGGCTTTCTTGCTGTTCTAGGCTGGTGCTCGTGGAACAAATAATTTTATCCCCATCGCTGGGGAAGCGACTCACCCACCCCTTCCCTTCTGCAGGCCCAGAAACACCAGGAAGAGCAGCCAAATCCCTGCTACTGTCCCTGCATGGCAAGCCAGGACACGGGGTATCACTCTGCGGACTCTCTGGGAGATAATTCCACACGGAGGGCTCCTGTGCTCAGGGCTCAGCCAGAGGCACCATGGAAGAAAGGTCAGGCAATTAAGCGAACAAACAAAAGTCTCCCCAATGGTTCACCCCTTTAAGAGAAAGCTTTACTCTTAAGGATTCAAAGGCAATCTCTGTAAGGCCAGGTACCAATGTGAGCTCCAAGCCTAGGTGGTGAGAGGGATAGTGGGCTGGAAAACTAGAACCAGGGGGGCAGAGGAAGGGCTTTGGGCCCCACTCCAGCTGAGGGAACACCCTCAGGAGCGGGAAGCCCTACAGCTAACGCCATGTGGCTTTGTCATCGAAGCCATGACACTTTACTAAAAAGAGGAGGGAAAAGCAGCTGCAATATCTCTGGGTTTTTTTTTTTTGGGGGGGGGAGGGTGTGCAAAATTCACCTTAAGAGAGTAAAACAGCTCAAGGAACCCATGAGGAAGGGCAATCCAGGGGTAGTCCGGGGTATAGCTTGTTTGACAAGTTCACACAGGAATAAGCCCTGCTTCCCATTCTGATTGAATGAGAGAGGAGAATTGGCCTAGGTAAGCTATTAAAAAGCACACTGCCACCAAGTCTACTCCCTCTTTTGGGGGAGGGCATTGGAGGTTGTAAAGTTCAGTGGAAGCAAAAAGCCTCATCTCTCTCTGGGGGCTGGAACCTTGTGGTTAGTGGTCCAATGCTATCTGGACTGCACTGCCCAGGCTCCTGGGCTTCACTTTCTGTCATACTATGGAAGAATGCTTTGGATGTCAGGGCCATGAAACCAGGGCCACCTAGGGATGGCTTCCAGGGCGGTGCGGCTGACACCACTAAGGAAGGAGCTGCACAGCACAACTCCTCACTGTGTGACCAGGCACGAAGGCACCTTCCCTCCCATGCCCGCTTCCCTCAGCTTTCATAACAGCTCATAAAATGGGAAGGGAATAAGTAGGTAGCAAGCACCAAAGAGGGCTTTTAATCTTTAACACAGGGCGCCAAGTTGGCTCACAAAAGGATTCTATACCATAAAACAGGGTTCTGGGAGGCTATGAGGTTGATGTTTGCTTCCAGGGTAATTAATTGACATGTGGCAGTAATGTCCCCAGCACCTGCCTGAGCAGACTTGACAGATGCACTTGGGTGCTCAGTTAGGTGCTACCTTGATCACCAAATCCAACCCAACCCAGATGAACCCAACTCAGATCAACCCACTTCAACCCAGATCAGCCCAACCCAACCCAACCCAACCCAACTCAGATCAACTCAACCCAGATCAACCCAACTCAACCCAACCCAACTCAGATGAACCCAACCCAGATCAACCCAACTCAACCCAACCCAACTCAGATGAACCCAACGCAGATCAACCCAACCCAACCCAACCCAACCCAACCCAACCCAACCCAACCTAGATCAACTCAACTCAGATCAACCCAACTCAACCCACATCAACCCAACCCAACCCAACCCAACCCAAACTGCTACTGTGGAGTTCATTCCAATTCAGGGCAACCCATGTGTACAGAGGAGACCTGTGTTCCGTTGGGCTTTCTTGGCTGTGATTCTGAAAGCAAATTGCCAGGTCTTTCTCCCATGATGCCTCTCGCTATGGGTTCAAACTAGCAATCTTTAAACTACCCAGTGGGCCCTGGATAGAAGACAATCTATCAAGGGTCCTGGTAGAAGAGTCTGAACTGCTACTCACAGCCTGAGACCCTGCCATCAGTTGGTCCAGTTAGTTCTTCTGTTTCTAACAAATGTGAAACCCAATCATTCTGGCATTAAAGTGAAAAGCTTCCTTGTGGATCAGGCTGAAACTGGTTCCATCCACTTGATAGCACAGAAGAAAAAGGACCCTGGAACCCCATCATTTGGTTGGCAATCACTCTGCTTCTTTCTGCCTGTTCATGTTCTTCTTTGAAGATGAGTTATGAGAAAACTCAGATTAACCCAAATAAGAGGGCACTATTTTACTTCTCAAAGCTATCAAGGTCATGCTGAGCAAGGGAAACCAGAAATTGTCTCAGCCTAGAGGAGACTAAGAGGGTGAGACAACTAGCTTTCTTGTGCCATCCTGCAGGGGTGGGATCCTAGGATCGAGGCGACAGTAGTAGAAAAAAAGTGTTGAAATATATAAAACCGTGAGTTCTGTCACCAGTGTAATGTACTGATATTAATAACTAAGGAAACTGGGATGAGGAATATATGGGAAGCAGACTGTCTGTGCCACTGTTTCGGCAAATGCAAGCCTATTCTAAAATTTAAAAATGCATGTTAAAAAGTCAAAGTGAAGGTGATGCTTCTCTTTCTTCCAAAGCTTTCTGTCTCCTTCAAGAACTTGCTTGATTAATTAAGCTACTTCCAGCCTTTGTCTCTTGTCACCTTTTCATTTTTGTCAACAGACCTGGCTGGAAAGCTCTTCCCACTCTAAAAAAAACAAACAAAAACAGAGAAAAAAATTCTTCTCTCTTTTCAAGGCCACTGCTCTGTGTTTTCTCTTTGCTCCCAGAGCTTGTAGCTTCCCACCTCCAAGTCCTCACTAACCAGGACTGCTCAACACCCCAATCCAGGGCAGCAACTCCTCTCTGCAAGGTGGCAGACAGCATGGTCAGTGGCCACGTTCTCCAGTTTTCTTCTCCGTGTTCACATTCTTAGACCTCTCAGTATCTGACACCACTGCACCCTGCCTCACCCTTGCCTGCTCCTTCAATGGAATCAGCCCAAGTGGCCCCAATTAGCTCCATGCCTTTGCTGACGCAAGTCCCTCCTGAAATATTTACCCCAGCACCCACAGTTTGACCTCTGCTTTTTTCCCAGGATATCCTCAATCATCTCCCAAGGAAATGCCCTCTCCTCTCCCCAGTCTTCCAGACTCATGTTTTTGTTCCCATCCCACTCTGCTTCTGAGCTGTGCACATTCATTTGTTGAGACTAGGTCATCTTTGTGTGGCCCCTGCCTCCCCATCCACCCTGTTAAACAAGCTGGCCCTGGGCTAATGGCTCATCAGTAAGTGACTGAGTCCTTCAGGGGAGGAGAACATCTGTAGCCTATCAGAACTTCCCCTTGCCCTGGATGAGCCACTGTACCTACCCAGGTCCTCCTTTCAACACATCCCACCAGGAGTTCCCATTGTGCTGACCCAAGAAAATATGAAGACAGGCTCAGAGGGGTAGCTGGGGAACATTTAGTGTGTGCAAGTCTACCCCTTCCTCTATCTGATGAATGTCACAATGAGCTTTCAGGGCCTTTTAGTTGTCTAGTGCTGCTGGAACAGCTATACCACAAGTAGAGGGTATGATAGTTAGGTTTTTGGTGCCAACATGGCACTTGTAAGAAGATATGGGTGAAGCTTAGCCTGTCAATCAGGTTGCAGCTTGATGACCTCGTTTGGAGGTGCCACAGAGATAAATGACTCCCTGGAGGTGGGTCTCTCTGTCTTTACCTTCCTGTTGAGGGGCCAAATCGAGACCTGCGCCAACCCTGTGATACAGCCACTGTCATTGGATCCACACAACTCTGCACCCACTGGCCTGTGGTTTTTCTGCATTCTGCATCATTGCATGTGACTGGGTGAGTCTGAAGAGGGACTTATGGACTGGAGTTGAACTGGGCTGGGCTGTTTTATTAATGCACAATTACTTTTGATATAAAGCTCTTTCTTATACATATGTGAGTGTCTTTGGATTTGTCTATCCCAGTGAACTCAGCCCAACGCAGAGGGCTTTAACAAAGGACATGTGTCAGCTCACATTTCAGAGACTAGACGTCAGAATTTAGGGCGCCATCTCTAGAGGGGAGTGTTTTCTCTATTGATCCTTGGTCAAGATCCTTGTCTGTTTTCAACCCCTTTGGGTTTGGTGGCCCCTGGAGATCTCCATAGGTCTGAATCCATCTTCCCCTGGGTCTAGAAGGTTCTCCGTGCAGGGACCTCAGTCCACAATTCCTTCTTGGTGGTCGTAGATTCCTCTGATCTCAGCTCACCGGCTTCATCCATTTTAAATCTTTAAAGAAACAGCTTCAAGGCTAATCCTGTACACTTCCTTCAGTCTCATGAACAAGACTGTCTTTAGTCTTCGAATCCTGCCTTGCGAATGTGGTTCTTGTTATTATTAGGTGCCCTGGAGCCAGTTCTGATTCACTGCGCTCTTACGTACATCAGAAGGGAACACTGCCTGGTCCTGGGCCCTCCTCCACCTTGCCCTTACGTTTGATTCGATCCATGCAGCCACGGTGGCAATCCACCTTGCCAGGGGTCTTCGTCCTTTTTCACTGTCCCTTGAGTTTACCAGGCAGGGACTGGTCTCTCCTGATAACATTTTCAAAGTAAGTGCGCTGACTCTCACCATGCTTGCCTTTAAGGAACACTCTGACTGCATTTCTTCCAAGACAGATTCGTTTGTTCTTTAGGCAGTCCACGGTACTTTGAGTATTCTTCTCTGGCACGAACATTCAAATGCATGGATTTTTCTTCAATTTTCCTTATTCACTGTCCAACTTTCACATTCCTAGAAGGCGATTGAAACATCACAGCGTGGGGCAGGCACACCATAGCCCTCAAAGTCACGTTCCTGTTTTCAGCATTTTAAAGAGGTCCTGCGCAGCAGATTCACCTAACACTCGGTATTGTTTGATCGCTTGATGCTGCTTTTATGGAGACTAGCAAAATGAGAACCTTGATGGTGTCAATCTTTTCTTTTATCACAGTGCTCCCATGGGTTCGGAGGTGAGGGTCTTCAGTTTCTTTATATTAAGTTAAATCCGAACTTGGTGACTGCAATCCTCAACCTTCATCATTACGTCCTTCAAGTCCCCCTGACTTTCAGCAAACTAGACTGCACCATCTGCCTATTGAAGGTTGGTAGTGAACTTTCCTCCCATCCTGATGCTGCCCTTCTTCTTCCTATGATCCAGCTTCTGGGATTATATGCTCAGCAGGCAGATCGAATAAGTATGGTGAGAGGACACAGCCCTGTTGCCCACCTTTCCTGATTTAAAACCCAGGCATATCCCTTTTTTCTGTTTGGACAACTACCTCTTGATCCATGGAGAGGTGCCACCTGAGCACAATTCAGTGGAATTCATTCTACTCCCCCTCAAGGCTATCCATAGTCGGTCGTTGTCCATGCAGTGGATCATAGAGGTGAAGATTTACAACACATAGGTTTATTACCATATAAACAGGAATATAAGCTGAGACACTTAATTCCACCACAAAAAACTGGGGGCCTTTTTAAGTATAAAGCATGTGCTGAAAAAAACCCCGGCTTATATGTGAGTATGTACGGTGCATCTGATCATAAAATAAAGGCTAGTTACAAAATACAGTGAATGATGGCCCATCCAATCTGTCCTTGACTTTGAGAGGGCATAATTTAATCTATTACAAGGAGAAAACCTGCTTAAAGTCAACTGGAACTTCATTAAAATGAAAACCTTTTGCTTCTTGTGATAGTTATGTAATCTGTTGTCAATTTGAGACTTAAGAGTGGAGGGGTGTAGTCTAGCCTGTCAATCAGGTTCGAGCTTGACGATCTCATTTGGAGGAGCTAAGGAGATAAATAGCCCACTGGAGGCGAGACACACACTCACTCCCTGCGAGACATTCTTGTTGACAAGCCACATGGAGTTATGCTGATAGAGCCGGAGCCCTGGAGCTGGGGGAGCCACCTGGAGACCCACGCCAGCGCTGAGATGCTGCCACTGCCACTGCATCCACAAGGCTTTCCACCCTCTGGCCTGTGATCTTCCTGCATTTGGTGTCATTGCATGTGTTTCGTGAGTCTGAAGAGGACTTTATAGATTGGTATCAGACATATGGGCTAATATTGGACTTATGGACTTGATCTGATGTGGGTTGGGATGTTTTCCTCCATATTCAATTGCTCTTGTATATGAAGTTCTTCCTTATACACACATGAGTATCTGTGAATTTGTTTCTCTAGTCTACCCAGACTAAAACACTTACCTAAAGCGTTTACCTCCCAAAGGAGAAGATCAATCGCGAGAATATCTTCCCTCACTCACTGTCGTGGAATCAATTCCGACTCATAGGGACAGTAAAGGACAGAGTAGAACTACCCCTGTGGGGTTTTGAGGCTGTTAACCTTTCTATCTCTGAGCAGCTGGTGGGCTCCAACTGCTTATCTTAAGGTTAGCAGCCCTTTGTGCAAACCACTACTCCATGAGAATCTCTTCACTAACCCCACACAACCGAAGAGAATAGCCCAAAGGGATATAAAACGTTGACACCATCAACAACCCACTCGTGAAATGGGAAAATAATTTGAAGAGCCATTTCATTAAAGAGAACACTCAGATGTCTACCAAACATGAAAAGATACACAGCGCCCTTAGCCATCAGAGATCTGCAAAGCAAAATGGCAATGCGATACCATGACACTTCTACTACATTCAAAGTTAGGAACTAAAAAATGTTGGGGAGGGTGTAGGGAAATTGGAATCCTTCTTCATTACTGGTGGTAATGCAAAATGTACAACCACCGCAACAAAGTGTGGTTTTCCTCAAAATACTAAAACAGGACTACTATATTACCTAGAAACTCCACTCCTATATAGATACACAAAGATTTGCAAGCAAAGACTCAAAAGGAGACTTGTGTACCAATATTCTGCTGCACTCTTCTCAAGAGCCCCCAGGTGGGAACCACCTCAATGCTATCTACAGTGGACTGGATTAATAAATTATGCTATATATGTACAAGGGGATACTAGTCAGCCATCAGGAGAAAGAAAATCCATACAGGAACAAAACCCTACAGTGTGGGTGGAGCTTGAGGACTGCATGCTCATGCTGAGTGACATGAGTCAATCATAAAAGGAAAAAGAATGCGTGGCCTCACTTCTATAAAAAAGCCAAGAAAAGGCAAAGGGATGGAGCCCAGAGTTCACTAATGGCTCATAGAGAAGGGAGAAAAATGTGTGAGTGTGGGTTGAATGGTGACCGAGAGATCATGGATTAAGGGTGGTGCTGCATGGGTAACTGTTGAAATTGCTGTCAATCATGTACACACCTGTACATAGTTGAATTTACACGTGTGATATACTGACAACAAACACTCCAAAACAAAACAAGAATGGCTGGCTGTGTATGCTAATGGACCCCTCACAAGATGTGGTTTTTTTGGTTTTGAGGTTTGGGGGTCACTCTTTCAAGGACTCTAAGTTAATTGGCTGTGATAATATGTTTGGCGCTTCTGTTCAACCTTGTTTGTGATCTAGCGTGCTGGGGGGGTGGGTGGGGGAGATCTTAATAATTTGCAAGTGGTCATCCAGGACACAAGCATTGGTATCTATTCATCCAGAGTCCCAGAGGACGGAGAGTCCAGAACAGGAAGAGGATATGGAATATGTGGCAGATTCTTTGTCAGGAGACCAGAGCGAGCCAGTCAGTCAGTGGCCAGCCACAATGACTGCACATTTTGACCAAAGACTCCACGAAAGAATTGTGATCAAAAGAAAGAACACAGCACACAATTTTCAATCCTCAGAGACTCCAGGCTTTCTGGAGTCATGGAGTGTGGAAGAACACTTGAGAGAATCTACAACCTAAGTCCAAACTCCTCCTGGAGTTTCCTGTCTCCTAGGGTGGCCTAACTCGTGAAGAATGTCTATCTTGAGCATGGTGCTCAGTTCAAAACCAACTATAGGATCACTTTGATGACAGCTGGTCCAAAGATTGACAGGGACCTTCTCTGCAGGGAGTTGATGAGAATGAGAAGGGGCAATTCAGACAAGGAGGCAGAGAACCAGGTCGCACAGCCAGAAACGATAATCACCACTGAGAAACGGTACTTCCCGCATCCCACCACTAAATAAACCAGTGTGGAAGGAGAGACTGTTTTCGAGGGAAAGCTTATGGAACCTCTCTGCACTGTTCTTCTCATTCTGCTGTGGCAACTCTACCAGCACCTCCACACCCTGAAAATGTTTTTGGGAACATCTAGTTGTGGTTTCGGCAAACATGTACGGAGCACATTCAAGAACATGGTGTGCTCGGTGACGCTGTGACAGCACTCTTCCCACTTCTGCCCTGGGCTCCCCGTTTCTTCTGAACGTCGTTTCTTGGGTGATGCTGCCTTTTTCTCTTCTGTGGACGCCTGTCCCAAGGACTACTCCTCACGGGGTTACTGTCTTCTTTGTAGGCTCAACGATTCTTTGGCTGAAAGGGGATTCCCAGGTTTGAAGGTTGTTGAAGAGGCCTGGTCTTTGGGGTGTTCCACCAGTCTCTATCAAATCAGTGAAGTCTTAGATCAGTGGCTCTAAACCTCCCAAATCCCATGACCCTTTCATACAGTCGCTCATGTGGTGATGGCCCCCCAACCACACAATTATTTCATTGCCACTTCATTACTGTCATTTTGCGACTGTTATGAATTAGGCGACTCCTGTGAAAGGGTTGTTTGACCCCCAAAAGGGCCGAGACCCACAGGTTGAGAAACGCTGTCTTAGTCTGATTTCAGATGTTTGCACAGGTAGCCAAGTCCCCTGGGACTGACAGCAGAACTTCCAGAGACAGGAACACCCAGCACGGGTGCCAACTCCAGTGGGGAAGAAACCTGGTTCCCAGTTCCTCCTCTCTCTCCCCATTCCTGGACTCCTGCAAGCCCAGCTAGGACAGGCAGACACACCCGCCCAGAAATCCTACACTGAGACCCACACCCAAGCGAAAGGAAGCACTTCCAATTCCAAAGGAGGATTAAAAACAAAGTGCAATGGAGCTTAGGGCCCCTGGCTGCTCTCGGGTCCCTCGGCCAAGTCTGCAAAACCAGTTTCACTTAGAAGCCAGGTGGTGTTTGTGCGCTGGCAGGACTATTGACGGAAACACTTGAAGTGCATGCGTAAAAAGCTGTGCACAATCCCAAAGAGAAGCACTAGTGTGTAGGGTTTTGAGGCTGTATGCGTGTGGTGTATGTGAATCTGTGTGTATGCATGTTTAGTGTACACATGTGTGTGCTTGTGTGTATATGTATATACACAGAATGTATGTTTGTGTATGTATATGCACATGGTGTATGTGCATGTGGGTATGTGTGGTGTGTGTGTATGTGGGTGGCATGTGTGTGTGTGTGCATGTGCATACATATGTGTCACTGCCTCCCACCTTCCGGTAGAAAGAACCAGGCCTGTTGTTTGCCTTTGGGACAATCTTCCTTTTCACGGAAAACCCTTTCAGAGGCAACACCCTGGGTAGTCTTGGAATCTGACCTGACTGGCCACAATGTTGGAAAGGACAGAGAACACGGGACTCTTTCCCTGACTTGATAAGAGGGCCCCCTCACTCCCCACTGACGGGTTTCTCGGCCTTAGCTGTGAAGCGGCCACATTTGTTGTTCTGGTGGGAAGTGGAGAATGAGGAGCGGAATTTCTCTTTCTTCCTGTCAGCGCTGTTGACTCTGTTCATGCCACAGATTGGAGGGTCGTGGCACAGGTGGCCCTAGGGAAAGAACGGGGACCAGGAGGTTGGTCCTGGCTTGTGCCGGGCTTGCAGCCCAGGCAATTCTCTGTCCCACCTCCCTGGGAAAGGACTCCTGGACTGAACGGGGAGGACGAGGGGCCTCCAACTCCAGTGGCGCCATTCTGAGCTGTGTGAACTCTTATGTCGCTGAACCTCCGAATCCTCTTGTGCAAAGGAAGATCAAACAAAAAGCAAAGGGACACTTGGCCGGCTTTTGCCTCCAGGTGAACGTGAGGATGAAATGAAATGATGCCAGAAAACTTGAGGTGCTATCGATGCAGGTCTGATGTGGGAAGGACACAGGTCCACCGGGGAGCAATGCATCGGCCTTTTAGGATATCGCTGGGTGTCTTCCTCTGCTCTGGCTGCACTGGGCTGGATGGAAGTGGGACATTTCAGACACCAGGTCCCTGTTCCCCTGTTTCTGAGGGTCCTATGGTAGAGGGAGGTAGACACCCTGACCTTCCTCACTCCCTGTGACTGCCTCCCCCACAGCCGCCGAGATCAGATGGGAAGGGCCAAGTTGGACTTCAGACCTCTGCCCTTCCTTCAGCTGTGATGGTTTCGGTGAGCCAATTAACCACGTGAAAAGGAATCCTTGAAACAGCAGATAGGAGAGGGTGGGGTTTTCCTGGGCAGGGCAGGAAAAGGGCCACTTCCCTGCTCTAGGCAGACGCACACACACCAGGCCTGGGTGCAGCGGAGACCTGGGATCCAAGGAGCGGTTTTGGCAGTGTCCGTGGGGAAACAAATGACCAGGCTTCCCTTCCCAAGGTTCTTCTGGGTGGCTCAGTACCACCAGCAAACCAGGTGGCGAAGCAGGTTCTATGTGGGGGCTGTGACCCTTAAGGCTAGCAGTTTGAAACCACTCCCTGGAGTCGAGGAGGCGTTCCACTCTCTTGAAGAGTTAACAGTCTTGGAAATCCACAGGGGCAGTTCTACCCTGCCCTTCAGGTTGCCGTGACTCAGACAGGACTAGACAGCAGTAAAATGCTTCCAAGTTTGTGTGCCCCAACAACTCCTGGACTAGGTAGGGTCAGATGTTGGTAGGCAGAATTGCCCCCTGGCACCCAGGAAGTCAAAGTCGGTATCTGACTGAATTCCCCTGACCACTTTTTTTTCCCAGGCCCCCAAGCCTCAGTCATGCTAAAAGCGTTAGGGGTGGAGAGATGGGCTCTCGGCTCATACCACAGGCTTCGACATTTGAAAACAAGTCCGGCCACCCAGACATGTGGGCTCTGGGCCTCACCCATCTCCATGGCAACCCCAGGCTGCCAGTGAATGCCAAGGCAGTCAGGGGCTGATTCACGCAAGCCAGGAGGCAGAGTCTGGTTGTCGGCACAAGAACAAACAGGATCCCAGTCTCCACAGCCTCCTCTTCCATCCCTCTCCCTGCGCCTGTGCCCCCCATTACACACTAACGCTGGAGCTGTGTGTCATCTTGGGGGTGGGGCGCAAAGCCACAGGGCAGGACCCCTGGTCAGCGTGGTCCTCTGATGCAAGCCCCACCCCAGCAACAAACCCCGCTGGGCCTGGCTCTCCTTACAGAGTGGGAGGAAAGGAGGAATTCCGGGTGGAATTGAGCCATGCCAACAGGGTGCTGGGCGATGAGTCGTTTGGGTCGAAAGCTCTAGAAACCACAGCCTAGGAGAACCAACGTCACCCCCGGCGAGTGTGCTGATCCTGGGGCAGAACCCTGCTCCCCATAAGTCCAGCTCTGCAAGGGCAGTGTGTGGTACGGGGTCTCCAGGGCAACCGTTCTGTCAAGTGCGGTCCCCAAGCTAGAGGTGGTGTTGCAGGAGTCACAGACAAGGCCCCTTACTAGACACGGCACGTGCAGGTCCATCCTGGAGGGGTGGCTCAGACCCAAGGGCCCATCATCAACAGAACACGAGAAGCTCTGGGGCTCAGCATCCTGGGGACTCTGATGCCCACAGGAGTTTGGGGGGAGCCCTGCTCTGGGCTTCCTTGAAAAACAGACTCACCAGGTCCGACGTGGAAAATTCCATTCTAGGGGTTGTGGAGCTGGAGAACAGCTTTCTCACTGGCAGTGAGAAATGCATGCTGCTGCAGATCAGGGCATGTGCCTTCTCTGAGCTGCCGGTGCCTGGTCTGTGCCCGAGTGGGCTCCCAGTCCCCAGGAGCCTCCAGCCCAACCAGGACAAAGTTTCCCGGGCCTGACATTTTGTCGTCAGAGCTGTAGAGGTCAAGGCAGCCACTGGGAGTGCGCCTGGGCCTGCCTTGGGCCTGCTGCCTGGTGACTGTTCCAGGAGAGGATATAGAGAGGGGTGCTGGAGGGAAGCAGGAGCGGGGAGGAGATAACTGACTCCATTGCTCCACGCGGAGCCCCCGGGCCCGAGGAATCAGGGTAAAGTGTGAGAGTTGGGACCTACGTTTGACTCCCAAAGGTGCGGTCAGCACCCATGCTTCTGGCCCGACCACCCCTGCCCCCACAGGCACCATCCCCACCTTGAGAGCAGGGTCCGGTGGTGAAACACCTCCCCCCCCGCCCCCCTTTAGCTGGTGCCTGCAACCTGCTTTTCTCTCTAGACCAGGCTGAGACTATGTACGAGGAAGGGCATTCTCTTCGCAAACCAACCAATCAGGGAAAAAAATTCTGGGGGGTGGGATGGGGTACAAAATACACCCAGAACCTGATGCCTGAATTGTGAGATCTCTGACCTCCATTTCACACTGACTTGAGGCACGTTTCTGCTCAAGAACCCACCTTCCACGAATTGTGGCAGGGCCCAGGAAACCAAGAGCCGTGACAGAATCATCAGAGTAAATCCAAGCTCCGGAAGGAGTGCCCCCCCCCCCCCCCCCCCCCCCCCC
>PVJH01015946.1:0-51973 GCA_004026705.1 Nesogale talazaci
CTGCTGTGACAGTCTCTGGGGGATGTTTTTTCTGATGAAGCATGTTAGAAGCCTAAACTTTATACCACACTCAGAACCAGGCAGGGCTTCCCCAGACTTCCCTCGGTCAGGAACACCAAGAAGGCTCCGACCCAGGCTCACAGGAGCGGGGAGAAGGGCAGGGTGTAGTTCTCAGAGGTCATATCCAGACTGCACGGGAGGCTGGAGAAGGGCTGCACAGTGCTGCTCTGTGCTCAATAAATAGTTCTATTCCAGTGGCATTCTCGGGCCTTGGAGAGAAAGCTAGCAGCCAACGCCCAGGCTCCTCCCCCCAGCGCAGCTTCTTGCACAGTGGAACCAAATTAGACTTTTATTCACTCACTCACCCACTAATTCATGCCACAAATGCTTGACTGTAAAACCCCGGAAATGAAGTAGAAAGACATAGCCCAAACCAAATGCCCAACTCATTGTCATCGAGTTGAGGCCGACTCACAGTGACCCTGCTGGACAGGGGAGATGTGCCCTGTGGGTTTCTGGGGCTTTAGGGGAGCAGACAGCCCCATCTTTCTCCTGGGAGCAGCTGGTGGTCTTGATGTGGCCAGTGAGTAGCCCACGAAGCCACCACAGCTCATTTTTCTCCAAAGCTGTCTGTAGCCCAGTTTGATGGCTAAAATGTAATGACTGAGCACAGGAGCGGGAGCCCTCGCGGCGTAGCGGATCCACGTTGGGCTGCAATCCACAAGGTCAGCAGTTCAAAACCACCAACTGCGCCGAGGGACAAAGAGGAGGCTTCCTACCACCATACACTTACAGTCTCGGAAACCCACAGGGGCAGTTCTACTTCGTTCTGTGGCAGGGAGGGGAGGTGCAGGTGCAGAAGTGGGGGCCCTGGTGGCACTGCAGGTGAAGCACCTGAGAGCAATTATGTTCTATAGTGGAGTCGCCGTGAGTCGGCATCAGTGCGGGGGTCGGGTTTTGGTGGGACTCACTGAAAGGTCAGCGGTTCTAATCCAGCACGGCTCCACAGGAGAAAAGCTCTGGCCATCTGCTCCCACGAAGGTGGCGGCCCACGGCGCCCCCTGGCACCGCTACTCCGTCCTGCGGGGAGGCTGTGAGTCCGAATTCACTGGATGGCATACAGCAGCAGGTGCAGGAGGAGGCTGCGTGGCACGTGAGGTTTGTGATTAGCTTCAGGTTGCTGGTTCTAGGCCACCCAGTGAGTCCAAGGACAGATCGATAGAGGTTGCAGCCATTCCAGGAGAACGTTCCTGGAGATGTTTTACTCAGTGACACGTGGGAGGACAGATTTCACAGCAAGGATGTGTGTGTGTCTATGTGTGCATGTGTGTGTTGTCTATGTGTGGGTGCTTGTGCAGGTGTCTGGGGCATATGTATACATAGATGTATGTTGTGATGTATGTGGTGTGAATATGTATATCTGTGTATGCATGTGTATATATCTGTGTGCTTGTGCATATGTATATATAGGTGTATATTACATGTATGTGTTTATATGTATGGATATGTGCGTATGTGTGTATATGTTTGTGTATGGTTGTGTGTATGTCTTTGTATATGTTTGTATGTGGTTATGTGTATGTGTATGCATGTATATGTTTGTGTGTGGTTGTATGTGTATGTATGTATATGTTTGTATGTGGTTGTGTGTATGTGTGTGCATGTATATGTTTGTGTGTGGTTGTGTGTGTATGTATGTATATGTTTGTATGTGGTTGTGTGTATATGTATGTATGTGTATACATTTGTGTGTGGTTGTGTGTGTGTGTTCTAGATAAGAAAGGAAAGGAGAAACTGGTACAGCTCTTGGCAAGGAAACGTGGATGACAGGGACTAGTGGCTGCCATTCTAGAATTTTCTGAAAAAAGACCAGATCTTAGAATTGAAAGGAAAAATTCAATTAAATTATTGACCATGACTTTATGAGAGGCATACATGTAATTTGTTATTGTTCACAACCATGGGGTCAGTGCTGACTCATCGCGGGCCCCAGTGGGTTTCCCAGACTGTCAGTCGACAGGAACTAAAAGCTGACTGCTGCCGGTCTTGAACAGCCAACCTTTTGGATCACCGCCCAGTGTGTAACCACTGCGCCACCAGGGCTTCCTAAGTGGCATAGGAAGGGACTTCGAAAAGCTTGTGGGGAATTTTCACTATCGTTCATTCTCTTTATTTTTTCTGAAAAATCATTTTATCGGAGGCTCGTACAACTCTGATCACAATCCATTCGCCCGTCCATCAGGTCAAGCACATTTGGACATTTGTTGCCATCATCATTCTCAAAAGATTTTCATTCTACTTGAGCCCTTGGTATCAGCTCCTCATTTCCCCCCTCCATCCTCCACCATCCCTCCCTCACAAACTCTTGATAATTTATAAATTATTATTTTTTTTCTTGTCTTATACTGACCGATGTCTCCCATCACCCATTTTTCTGTTGCCTGCCCCCGGGGTGGGGGGTTATAATGTAGATCATTGTGATGGGTTAAAATTCTCCCCCCACTTTTCCTTTACCCTCCTGGTATCTCTACTCTCAATATTGGTCCTGAGGAGTTTATCTGTCCTGGATTCCCTGTGTTTCCAGCTCTTATCTGTACCAGTGTACATTTCTTGGTCTAACCAGATTTGTAAGGTAGAACTGGGTTCACGATAGTGGGGTGGTGGTGGGGGGGGAACCATTAAAGAATTAGAGGAAAGTTGTATGTTTCCTCATTGCTATACTGCACCCTGACTGCCTCATCTCCTCCCTGAGACCCTTCTGTAAGGGGATGTCCAATTGCTTATAGAAGGGCTTGGGGTCTCCACTCTGCACTCCCCCTCATTCACAGTGTTATGGCTTTGTGGTTTTTGATGCCTGATGCCTGATCCTATGGAAACCCCATGGTCACACAAGCTGGTGTGTTTCTTCCATGTGGGCTTTGTTGCTGCTCAGCTACATGGCCACTTTTTTTGTCTTCAAGCCTGTAAGACCCCAGATGCTACCTCTTTTGATAGCCAGCACTGACTATCGCTTTCTTGTTTATCCCTTTTTCTTGTGACCTGGGTCACCGTGTGCAGAACACCTGTTCTTCATGTTTTGTTTCTATATGTTTTGTTTCTACATGTTTTGTTTCTGCTCACCATTGCCATCTCCACAAGGACCATCCCTCCTCCTACCTCTTCCCCGTGTTTCTCTCCTCCACCCCTCCTTCTTTCCTGGCCCTTCGGAACTTTGTCCTGCGGTAAGTGCTGTCCTTTTAACCCCAGACCATTGACTCTAAAGTGAATCCATTATCTTTTGAATCCATTAGCCACAAACTCTTAAATGGCTGCTTGCCTTCTTTTTTCACCCAATGATTTTATTGGGGGCTCTTACATCTCTTATAACATTTGATATATCATTTGTATCATACATATTTGTACACATGTTGCCATATTCATTTCCAGATATTTCCTACTTGAACTCTTGGTATATGCTCCTCTTTCCCCCTCCCCTGCCCCCCTGCCTCCAATCATTTTATTGGGGGCTCATACAACTCCTATCATGATCCATACATTCATACATCAATTATATGTAGACCACATTTGCACACCTGTTGCCATCATCATCACTTTTCTCTGTGTAAACCCTTAATGTCCCTTGTCTGAGTGTTCTGACTAAAGGGAGAGCCATAGGCTTATTTGGGCTTAAAACATGTTCAACCACTCATAAATATTGGTTGGAGGTTGTCTCTGTGCATATTGTATATGCACGTAAGCGATACAGATCCAATCTGTCTCTCATGTGCAATAAAAGCATCATAAAGCTCACTCATGGCCATCAAGTTCATTCTGACTCACAGTGCCCCTATCAGACACTGTAGACCTGCATCAGAGAAGGGCTAACCCTTATCTTTATGCTTGCTGTTCGTGAACTTCAGGACAAAACAGGTAACATCATCCCAATTCGGCACTGTTTGGATGATTTTACAACTTAAACAATCCTTTCACTGAACTTGGGGACACTTGATGAGGAAAAATATTGAATCTGGACATTAAAAAGAAAACTAAAGTTGGTGACTGGAATTTGTGGTCTGATGTCTTCTTCTGAGCCAGAAGAACCAGAGGTAGATTATTTTGGGAAATTGCTTCAAAGAAAGACCAGTCACTTCCGTTTCCAGAAATGAAGTGACCACCTAACTTCACTTCCTTTTCTAAGCTATCCGCCTCCTTATCCTGCACCCCTGATGTGTAGACCGGGGTGCTCGATATATTGATCACGATCTACTGGTCGAACCCAAATGTAGTGTGGGTAATCGCATGTCATTAAAAAAAGAGATGAGGGGCTGAGCCCCGGTGGCGTAGTGGTTGTGCGCGGGCCGGCGGCCCACTGGGACGGAGGTTCAATTCCAGCAGTGGGGCTAGGACTCCTACTCCCACCGCCAGAGAGCAGTGATGCCCCCCCCCCCAAAAAAAGAGATGGGTTCGCGTGAAGGTTGGTGTTAGACGTTGGGTTAGGGTTGGTTTTAGGGTTATAGTTGGGATTAGACTTAAGGGTTAGGTTGATCGCAATCGACGTATTGAGCACCTCTGGTGTAAATGCTTCCCTAAGATGGCGAGATCACCTGAAACCAGTCAATCAAAACCCAATGCCATTGATTAGATTCCTACTTACAACAAAGCCAAAATCACTGACCTCAACTCAATTCTGACACACAGCAACCCTGTAAGACAGGGTAGGATTCCCCCCCTTGGATCTCCAAGGCTGTACGTCTTTACTGGAGTGGAAAAATCCCATCTTTCTCCCACAGAGCAGCAGCTGGGTTTGAACTACTGACCTTGTGGTTAGCAGCCCGACTCATAGCCCACGACACAATCCGCTGCATCCCCCAGGACTCTTCTTTTGACTCGCGTGGTTGTTACTGTGAGATGCTGTCTAGGCCTTGCTGTTTCACAGGGCCCCTTGGGACACGACCTGGTCCTGCGCCATCCCCACCCGGGCCGTGGGGCTCCACACTGTTGAAGCTGCCCTGTCAATTCTTCTTGTCCTGGGTCTCCCTCTTCTTCACAGCCCTTCTTCTTCCCCAGACATGATGTCCTTGTCCAAGGACTGGTCTCTCCTGACCGTGCCCACAATATGGGAGAAGAAGTCATTCAACCCTTGCATCCAAGGAACATTCTGGCTGTACTTTCAAGACAGATTTGATTTTTCTTCTGGCAAGCAGTGGTACTCAGAATATTTTTCCCCAGTACCCTAATGGAAATGCATTGATTCTTCATTAGCATTCATTATTTGATGGCCATCTTTCACATGCATCTGAGACGATAGGAAATGCCCAGATTTGAGTCAGGTGCATTCTGTTAGTCTGGGTAGACTAGAGGAACAAATTCACAGACACACATATAGATATAAGGGAATGGTTTATATACAAAAGGAATGGAACATTGAGAAAACATCCCAACCCAGTCCAGTTCAAAGTCATAAGTCCAATATTAGCCCAGATGCCTGATATCAGTCTATAATGTCTCCTTCCAACTCACAAAGTCACAGACCAGTGGGTGCAGAGTCCCGGCCCTGGTAGGAGTCCCCTCATGGCTTCTCCAGCTTCAGAGGTCTGGTTCCATCAGAGCAAAGCGGTGTGGTCTCTCCTCTGGCTCCTGCAGCAGCTCAGACGCTGCCATCTTGTCTTGTCCATAATTCATCGTCTCTGAGACTAACTCCCAACAACTGGGGAGATCGCTTCTCATCTTCACGAGGGAAATATCGCGAGATCTCCCAGACATATCAGGAGAAAGCCATGCCCACACAGAGGTCTCATTGGCTACTCAATGACTATCTCCAGATTAACAGGCTAGACTCCACCCCTACATCTCAATCATGAAATTAACATAAGCACATGACCACCACATGCATCTTAGTCCTCAAAGTGATATCCTTGCTTCTCTACACTTTATTATTTTTTTGGGGGGGCTTCTCTACACTTTAAAGAGGTCTTCTGACTCATTGAGACCCTGTGTAGGGTTGATGTGACTGTAAATGGTAATGGGAGCTGATAGCCTCATCTTTCTCTTGAACAGCAGTTAGTAGGTTTGAACCACTGACCTTGTGATGAGCAGTCCAATGTAATGACTCTACGGTGCCACCAAAGCTCCTTGGAGATTTCACTCCCTAAGATAGCTGTAGCGTTTGACAAGGTCACGGTGCTACTCTGGACCTAAAGATGGAAAGCAAGCCAACAATCCAAGGGAGGTGGCCTCAAAAATCATCAACACTGGGGGATTCTCCAGAGACACAGGTCATTTGCCTTCCATGTTCCCATATCACCACCTCTGACACCAGTTGACCACAAAGTCTGCCTCTTTAGCCCCAACCAACCAATGTTAGGTCTTTCGTAAGCCATCTTCTTCCCACCAGCCATCAAATGCTGACTCAGTACAAGTGGTTCTTCTAATCAACTGCCCAATAGGCAGGCCCCAGACCCTGCTGGTCCCCACGGCCCCCCAGTGGGCTAAAAATTTGTCTAAAATGCCTCACAGAACACTAGAAAGAACTGTTCTCACTCTAATCATGGGAGTTAAGCAAAAGAAGATATACACAAAGACCAGGGAGGAGTTTTTAGCATAGAGTTTTAAGTTCCCAGAGACATGTAGGTTTTCCCAGGAACACCCTCAACTCAGAAACTTAAGGACCCTTCCAAGAACCTCAGAGTCCCTTTTAATAGCTACTGAGACCCTCATGTAGATGTGTGTTTGGGGCCTGGAGACCTAGTCAATGATGAATTAGATCATGGAAGGGACATAGCTGATTCCATCCTACCATTTTCCCTGAAGTCCCTTGTTGATATAGCCCTGGTATCCCTTTAAGTGTGGCTGGGCTGTTGCACAAAATGAAAACAAAGACAATGTCTGTTTTGTTTTGTTTTTTAATTGCTGGGGAAGTCCAAGGGCTATTTTTAGAAGGCAGAGACAAAAGGCCAAATCAAGCCCTTTGTCCCACACAGGTGTGCAGTGATGATAGCTGCCAGGCCCTAGAGTGAACTCAGCCCGACTGTGGGCCCTACTTTCACAGAAGCCTCATGGGAAAGAAAAGAAAACACAACAAAAAACTGAGTCTTAAAGCTAAGGACTGTGTCTTATCCTCATAGAATGCTGGTGTGCCTGGTGATGGAGGTGTTTTCAGGCCTTCACCATGTCATCTGATTCTGTCTTGACCACACTCAACATGAAGTAGGCATTCAGTTCTCCTCCAGCTGGGCAACGTTTTGCTCAGTGTCTTACAGTTCAATTGAAGTGTCCTATAAAGAAAATGCCTCCCAGTCCTGTTTCAATATAACAGTTAACCCTCCCCAATTAAATCTCAGAATGAAGACAGTCTGGGTGAAGCGTAAATAATTAGTTAAGTCATAATTAGCCGATAGAAGTCTCACAAAAAGCCAATCAAAGTCACTCCTGGCTGAGGAGGTCAATAAATAATTGGACTACATTTCCCTTGAGGGAAGGAACCCCCTTCTGTACTGCAGAGCAGCTGATTACACAAAGGAAAAGCAATAAGCTCAACTCTCTCTGCTGGAGGACAGGTTGTCTCTTTCCTGCCCTATAAAACCAAATTGACTTATGAATCAGATTTTTCTTTCACTATCTCTCCTGCTGGAATCCAAAGGCTCGGCCCCAGCCCATGGCTGGTGAGTGAACACAAGGACTCACCGGCTTCCCACAGTCAGTCTGTGGGACACATCCCATTGGGTTCAGATGCCCGTTTCTTTGCCTTTGGGCTTCCATTTTTAATGGGTGACTTGGGCCACACCCAACTCGGACTGGACCTGAAGAAGGTCTGTGTACATCAGACTTTTGTGTATTTGGGGTGCGGTGCCTGAAACTCGGTGTTTCCAAGATCCATTGGACTGGACAGTCCAAATGGATTTCAGCCTGGATTCCAGTACACACACACACACACCCCACACAGGTTTATTTCAAACCAAACATGTTTAGCCCTGTCTTTGTGATCAGTGGACCTTGGCAGATAGGTTCTTTGTGCATGACACCTGCATTGGTATTAAACCCAAGCAGGCCCGTTGATGCTGACTGGTAGTGACCCTGTGGAATGGAGTAGCATGCTCTATAGGCTTGTCAAGATTGTAAGTCTTCATGGGAACAGATGGCCCAGCACTTAGCCCACTGCACCACCAAGGCTACTCATGAAAGGAAGTACTTTTAAAAGTACAATCAAAGCAGTGATTTTTTTGTCTTTTACTTAAAAAATTTTTTTAAACAGGTTCATTGGCATATAGTTCACATATTGTGTCAATTCAATAAATTAATCACATAAAGGTGAGTAGAACAATCATCACCACAATTGGTATTAGAACATTTTCTTCATTTTTGTACTCATCATTATTAGCTCCCCATTTCTACCCAACCTCCCCTGACAGACCCCAAGGAAACATTCATCCAGTAACTGTTTCTCTAGATTAACCTCTCCTGGATTGAATAGACAGAAAAACATTAAAAAACAATAACAGTAATAAAGCAAAACAGATAAAAACCTCAATTGACAAGAAAGCAAAATATACAAAAAAAACTAGAACCAATTTAAATGACTCATAATGGGAGATCAACTGGGAGCTAAATGTCAACCTAACAGCATCTGCAGCAATCCATTCTGCACGGTAGCCAGACTATTCACCACCCCAAAGCAGTGACTTCTAAGGGAATCTGCTGGAGCAGTTAAATCCGACACGGAGACGTCTGCTCAGAAGGTTCTGTCAGTCTCAAGTGCAGCCTCAACTCTCTCCAGACGTTGACTTTGCATAACGACCCGGCCGATGGCGCCTCATCGTGCTCATAGGTGGGGAGTTACCCAGGAAATCTGTCATGGTATGCCCTGGTGGCATGACCTTGGGCTGCTCACTACAAGGTCAACAGTTTGAAACCATCAGCCACTCCATGGGCGAAAAATGGAACTTTCTCCTCCTGTAGAGAGTTACAGTCTTGAAAACCCATGGGGGCAATTTCCCCCTGTCCTATAGGGTTGGTGTGAACTGACTCAATGGCTGGGAGTAGAGATGGCAGGCCCTCAAGAACCCGTGGTGCTCCTACCCAGGCACAGTCAGATTCACAGCGACCCTATAGGACAGGGTAAAACTGCCCTTGTGCGCTTATGAGACTAGAGCATTTGTCTTTCTCCTTCAGAGCAGCTGGGGGTTTCAAACTGTTGACCTTGCAATTAGCAGCCCAAGATGGAACCGCTGTGCCACCAGGGCTGCTGATGCTCTGGTTTGCCAAGCTTTCAGCATTCCCACATCGTTAGTGGCTTTTTCCAAGGTTATCTCAGATGGGAGCAAGCCACCTTCCAAGAACTAATTGTAGATGAAGAATACATTCTCCACCACCTAGAGCAGGGAGACTGGGTGTTCTGAGAGGATCAAAAGACACAGCTTCTGACCCTCCTTGAAAGGAACTCACCACCTGCTCAAAGGCACAGGTGCCCGGGTTCACACCTTTCCCCTGGGATGGCTGAGCCCCAGAGGTGCGTAACCCCATGAGATCGACAGCTTCTGCCCATAAGGAGGGCATTGCTAAATTTAACCCTTAACACTTCCCAGAATCTAAAATGCCTGTTATGGGCAGTTCTGGGAAACTTTAAAGTAATTCAATTAACCTGTGCTAGAAAGATGAGGCTTTCTATATCCATAAAGATTTGCAGTCTGGAAAACCCACTGGGTCTCCATGAGTCCCAATTGACTTCTTGGCAATGAGTTTGGTATGATTTTGGGTCCCACAAGATGTGGATAGGCATACGTAACAAAGCCTTCCAAGCCACCGCCTAACACCTAAGTGAATGACCACCAATCACATTGTACCCCCCTTTGGGGAACTCTGCCAAAGGTGATTTGTGCTGTGTATAAGCTGATCAGAATTCCAGTGTGGTGAGGGCATTACTCTGTAGGGGTGCTTCTTGCTTTCAAAGAGTTTTTCAGACCCCTAAATATCTTGCTAGTTTTACCTGGTGTATTGGTCGGAGTTTTCTGTCTGCAGTTCCTTAGCTTCAACACGGGCCTCTCTGTTGTTTGCTCCCTGTTACAAGTGTTGCTGACCACATGGTCAAGGCAAATTCCTTCTGATGGCAGCCAGCTCGATGGGCCACCAGGTTGTGAACCTCACCTGCACCGATCTTCCATCCGTAGTACCTTCAGGTGAGGGTCTGTGGCAGCATGCAGTTCACCTGTTTCCATGGCAAGCAGGGTATGTGTGTGCATGTGTGTGTGTGTTTCCCAAGGACAGAAACTTATATTTTGTTTTGTGTTTTCTTCTTTCAGTTCACACTGTCCACGGAGCCATGAGATTCTGGTGGACCCTGTTAGCTCTTGGTGCCTGCATGGGAAACATAAGTTCACAGGATGTGTGCAGGCAGGGGCATTCTGGCATCCCTGGGAATCCCGGGCACAACGGGTTGCCTGGAAGAGATGGGCGAGATGGAGCAAAGGGGGACAAAGGGGATGCAGGTACTCCGCCCACCCACCCCCCAATGGGGGCCTTCTGCTGCCTTCTAACTCACCCCCTTTATTGTTTTATCTTATTGATCCATCCACCTATTCATCTACCTCTTCACTCATCCTTCCATTCATTCTGCATTCATCCGTTCATTGCTCACTCATCTATCCCTCCATCTATTCACCCAGCCATTCCTCATCCGTCCACTCCTCACTCATTGATTCACGAAACAAATACTTTGGGAGAGCTTCAAGGGCATTTAGGGGAGCATATGATGCTCTATCTATAGTCCTGCCGCAGGCAAACAGGCATGATGGGACTTTGGCAATCAGAGGCGTGTAGTTGCATAATTGCATTGAATTGACAGACTCAGGGGGTCCCCTGTATGTCAGCCCAGAACCACCCAGTCCTGCACCCTCTCCACAACCACTGGCCTTTTCAAGTCCACGGTTGCAGCTACAGTGCTGATCTCTCTCTCTCTCTCTCTCTCTCTCTCTCTCTCTCTCTCTCTCTCTCTCTCCCTCTCAGGGTTTCCCTGGCTCTCTGCTCACCAAACATGCTGTCCCCCGATGTCCTCCAGCTATTGTTCCCTCCAGATGGTATCCAAAGCAGGAGTGGACAGGAGTCTGTCCCTCTGTTGAAACTTTTTCACCAAGGGTAGCCCTGCTAGTATTTGAACTATGGGTGGTTTAACTTCCTCTGTCACAGCAACAGGAACAACTAACTACAGTGAGACAAGTGGACAGATGGGTGTGTTTGGGCACAGGCAGCAGCAGTGAAGGCATCAACCTTGGGTCACCTTTCTTTGGAATGGGCACAGACCTGGTCTCTGCCAGTCAATCATCCAAATAGCTGTCTTTCCCATTTCTTGGCATAGACGCATGAGGGCTTTCAGTGCCTCCTTAGCTTGTTGAAACAGTTCAGTGGGTGTTCCCTCAGTTCCTGGGACCTTGTGTTCGGCGCGTGCATCCAGTGCAGAGTGGCTTCCTCCTTCAGCACCATTGGTTCTGCTTATATGCTACCTCTTGAAATGGTGGACTTCTGAATGAATATGTATATGTACCGTAGAAGGATATTACACCGCATTATGTATGCTAAAACTCTACCTTGCTTATCAAAATTGACTTGTGTGTCTGTTTTATAATAAGCACATTTCAGTAGGGGAGGACTTTAGAAAGTTCAAGGGAAAATTCCATTATCTTTGAATTCCCTTTCCCCATGACCTTTTGTAGCTTCTTTGTGTACACACACACACACACACACACACACACAAATGATCCCAGCATGTGTTCAGAACTTGCTACTTACCCATATGTGATCCCAGAAGGTTGGTCCCTGTGACCCTAGATCTTGGCAATACTGGGGATTGGGCAGAAGGATGAAAAAGACACAGGGAGATGAGAAGTTGCCCCTATAATGTGGGTTGTGCCTGGGGTGGTGAGGGACAGAACGGGGAGCGTGCAGGGGTGACTCCAGGCAGAGGCATCAGTGGTTCCCAGAGGTCATTCATGTGATGCCTTGAGGCTGGTTCCGACCCACAGTGACCCTCAAGTCGTGGGACAAAACATCACCTGATCTTGCACCTCCTCACAACGGTTATTGTGGCAGTGACACCGTCTCCTGTCAACTTTCGAAGGGGTGGAGTCTAGCCTGTCAATCAGGTCACAGCTTGATGACCTTATTTAGAGGCGCCACAGAGATAAATAGCTCCCTGGAAGCCAGATGCACACAGACTCTCTGGTGCCAAGACACATGGAACTATGCTAGAAGGACTCATGTGGAGACCTCTGCCAGCTCCGAGATGCTTACACTGCCACTGGGTCCCCGAGACTTTCCACCCACTGGCCTGAGATCTTTCTGTCGTCAGTGTCATTGCGTGCTTTGCTTGAGTCGGAAGAGGAATTTATAAAGTGATGTCAGACATATGGGCTCATATCAGACTTATGGACTTGATCTGGACTGGGCTGGGGTGTTTTCTTAATGTACAGTTGCTCTTGGATATAAAGTTCTTTCTTACAGATGTGAGTGTCTCTAGATTTGTTCCTCTGGTCTATCCGGACAAGCACAGTCATGTTGGAGGTGATTATTGCTGCCATTGTGTCAATCCACCTCTTTGAGGGTCTTCCTTTTTTTTTTTCTTTTTCACTGTCCCTCTACCAAGCATGAGGTGCTTTTCTAGGGACTTATCGCTTCTGAGAACATGTCCAACATGGGTGAGACCAAGCCTCTCCATCCTTTCTTATGTGAGTGCACTGTCACCAGGACCTCCTGGCAGAGTCAGAGAGTCAAAGCTGATGGGGTCCAGGAAGGTAGGTACATCTCAAGGTCCTTTTGTGTGTCTTCCCTCAGTAGTCTTGTTTAGAAAACTGAAGCTTATTTGAGCCTGCACCTTCCAACCTGCTGTTCGGTCACCATGGGAACCAGCATACGGTATCTCAGCTCCGAGGGGGAAAGTCATTCCCAGAGATGAACTGTGGCCATGGGAGCATCCATTCACGCCACGGGTGGAGTCACTTATGAAGAACTCCAGAAGCAGAGCTCAAGATAGCCTGCTTCAAAGAGAAGACTCCTGTGATGGTGGCCACATCAGGTCTTTCGTGTCAATGTGGTATTTGCCACTCCTCTAAGGCACTGCTCCTGCAAGAGAAATCCTTCCAGAAGCCTCCATCCCACCCTGGTGTCATGAAACCACAGTCCTCTACGTTTTCGTAGGAGACTAGTGGAACGTGTACTCTACCTCCTCACAGCAGGGGTTATGGACCAGGAGAAGAAAGGAGGAGGCCACCCAGTCCCTCCTACAATCGGATCATGGAATGAACTCTGGATACATGAGACAAGTCTGACCTTGGTCTCCGTTGCACATGCACCCTTCCATAGCCCACTCCTCTCTGCCCTCTGCCCTCTGCTATCTCGGAGCAGGGTACTTAAGACGTCAATCCCTCTCCTTTGACCACTCACTGATTTTATTCAACTGAAGCTAGGCTGAGGATGGTGAGAGACTCTGCTCGTGTACTCTGAACATGTCCTCCGGAAAGACCCATTGCTGAAAGCGGTCATTGTGCTTGGCAAAGTCAACAGACGGGAGAGGGAAGCCCTCTGTGAGGAGGGAGACCTACAGCGGCCACCAGCAACTCAGCTGTCTCGACGATCACACAACAGATGGCGCAGGCTCAGGCAGGCAGTGTCTCACTTGGTTGGGCACAAAACTCAAACTCATTTTGATCGAATTGTAAGTCGGAGCCATCCGTTGGGGCCCGGGAGAACTGCGCCTTTGTGATTCCCAGGCTGTAAGTCTTTATGGGAATAGGAAGCTCCAATTTCCTCCTGCGGATCCGTTGGTAGATCCATGCAACTGGTGATTTCCTACTGCTGACGTTGGGTGAGCAGCCCTGCTTGGTAACCCACTATCCCACCAGGGTTCCTTCTGCCGCCCATCATGTCACCATCCATCAGATCTGACTCACTGGCAAGTAGCAATGCCAGCCTTGACATTTCTTCCCATCTACCTCTTTCTACTGATACTTCTGCAAGGGGAAGTTGTGTACGACAGGGTGGACGGGGTTCCTCTATTGCTCCTCAACATCCTTCATTCATCCGGCCCTGTGCCTAGGATGCCAGCATCAGATTGTGAAGTCTTGCTGGTTTTGTTTTGTTTTTCTGCCTAGGAGAAGCAGGACTGCCTGGAGACCCGGGGAAGGATGGAATGGACGGTGTGAAAGGAGAGCGAGGTCAGACATTGCCTTCCCGTTTCATCTGTTACTATCATAATGCTGAGCTACCCAGACAATTATCGGTAATCATTAAGTGCTTACCAAGGAAGGGTGAGCTCTTTGCGAGGTTCTGGAATGGCCCAAGGATAAACCAACATACTTCTTGCCCTTTCAAAGCTATCTGGGAGGTAACATTTATCCAGTAATGTTGGATAAAATCCCAACATTATTGCCATAAAATAGTATCTAAACCTCAAATGATTCCCAAAGTCTTCTGATAATCAACAATAAGCCCAAACAAACGAAATCAAAACAAACTCAGTGCCATCAAGTTGATGGCAGGGACCCCCTTTGGCAGAGCTGTAAATCTTCATTGGGGAAGAGAGCTTCATCTTCCCCCCACCCTGCAGAAGGGCTGGTGGGTTCAAACTCCTGACCTTCCTAACAGTCCAATGTACAGCTCACTATGTCACCGGAGCTCCTTAAATCAAGGATAAACCAAACCAAACTCACTGACACTGAGTGGACTCACGGCGACCCTACAGGGCAGCATAGAACTGCCTGTGTGAGGCTTGGAGACTGTACACTTTACAGGCAGAGAAAGCCCCATCTTTCTCCCACAGAGCAGCTGGTGGCTTTGAATTTCTGGCCTTGCAGTTAGCAGCTCAACTTATCACCACTGTGCTCCTTAAATGAACAAGCCAGGTTATCTTCATCAATAAAGAAGGCTAGTCTTGAGCATCGTGCTCTTTTAGAGAACAATCTATCCGGAATCACGTTGACGATGGCAACGTGAAAGGTTAGATGAGAAAAGTAGGGAACAGCAGGCTGATGTCAGTGAACGAGGAACGCCTTAGACAACGAGGTGAGGAGGGTTTCAGAACCCGAAGAACGTAATCGTCATCACTGAATGGCACATGTAGAAATCTCTGGACTGGTGTATGTTTTGCTGTGTATATCCCCAACAGACAAAACTAGAAACGCCTGGGGTTTAGTTCTCAACTCAAACCAAGCCCTTTGCCATCGATTCACTGGCGACTCATTGCTACTCTATAGGACAGGGTGAGCTGCCCCCCGTGGGTTTCTGAGGCTGTAACTCTTTTTTTTTGGGGGGGGGGCATCACTGCCTCTGGTGGTCGTGGGCACTACCCAGTGCTGCTCCTGAGAGCCGCTGCTGGATTTGAACTGCCAAGCCCACAGGCCGCAGTCCCACACTCAACCACTTACGCCACCGGGGCTCAGGCCCGGCTGTAACTCTTTACAAAGCCCCATCTTTCTCCCTGGAAGTGGCTGGTGGTTGTGAACTGCAGACACGGCAGTTAGTGGCCCACCGTGCATCCACTACAAACCCAGGGCTCCAGTACAGGGTTCGGTAAAAAAGCTTTCTGTAAAGCAGTTAAGCTCTTCAGCCTTGTGGGGCAAGCAGTCTCTGTCACCCTCTCCACTCAACTGCCAAAGTGAGAAGCAGCCGCGCTCACTGCCCTTAAGCCAATGCTGCATCCAGAGTAGAACTCCCTGCTTTGGGGTGTCGGAAGTTGTCGGTCTAACTGGGAGTCGCCAGCCTCATCTTTGTACTTATGGATTTGAACGGTGAACGTTGGGGTTAGCAGTTCAACACTTAACCCACTGCACCACCAGAGCGCCTCAACAGCGCTGCTCCCATCAAGAGGTACAGCCCCTGCCACCCCAGGGAGCAGTCCCCCTCTATCCTATAGGGTCACTATGAGGGGGGATGAATTCAATGACGGTGAGTCTCTCATGGACTGACTCGCATGGGTCCCTCCCTACGTTAAAACAACCCAAACCCACTGCCACCAATTAAATCGGGACTCGACACGACCACCCTCTATGAAGTTCCCATACAGGGAAGTCAATCTTCACTGGAGCAGACCGTCTCCTTTTTCCTCTTCGGGTTGGCTGGTGGGTTTGAACCCCTAAGCTTGCGGTTAACAGCCCCACCCCTAATTCATCATGGGAGCAGACCACCTCAGCTTTCTCCCACAGAGCAGCTACCAACCCTCCCTTTAGTCACCCAGCAGGTAGCCACGGTGCCACCATAACTTGCGAGTGGCTCCGAAGGAGTGGAGACCCCCCAGACGTGGAGACCCCCCTCCTACTCCGTTCTCAGTCCACCATAGCCAGGCCTATAAAGGGCAACAGCCACCTCAGGGAGGCCTGCACAGCAGGTCTCAACCTGGGGGTCTCCACCCCTTTGGGAGTCAAATGACTCTTTCCACAGGGATGGCCTGATCTGTCACAGCAGCAAAATGACAGTGATGAAGCAGCAGTGAAAATAATGTTATGGTTGGGGGGTCACCACCACATGAGGAACTGCATGAGAGGGTAGAGGCACAAGGATGGTGGATAACCACTGCTCTAGTGACCAGTTTTAAGCGGGGACACCATTGACTGGGGGCAGGGGGAGGCGGTTCTTGATGGAAAATGTGGTCTATAGGGAGCAACAAAAATTTTCATAGCATGCAAAAATAGTATTGTACTATATTAATTTTAATTTTAAAGTGCCGTGGGGCGTTGTTAACTTGTTAAAAAGCGCGATGTCTGGTCACCTTACTCTAGAACCATCAGCCATGGGGCCCAGGAGAGGAGAGGGGAGACATGGAGACGGGGAAGCCCAGGAGGACACGGGTGGAGGGCGGCCCTCATGTGAGTTGTTGTGTGGAAGACAGCTGGTCTGTTCTGTACACCTGTGCCCAGTTCTTAGTACAGAGTTTCAGAATGAAGGGAGAAGGAGAGAGGGAGGTGACCCCTGGGACAGGGGTTGCTGTGAGTTGAGACCACGCTGAATGCGTGTGTGCGTGCGTGTGTGTGTGTGTGTGTGTGTCAATGGGCTCCACCCCCTATGCCCATGCCACACCTGTGTACCACGTGGCCGCATGCATATGTTCCACAGGGCGGAGCTTGACGCCTTCTCTTCCTCTCTCCTCTCCCTCCGCGCAGGAGCAGATGGGAAAGTGGAGACCAAAGGCAACAAAGGGGAGACTGGCCCACAAGGACCCCCGGGGAAGCACGGGCCCAAGGGACTTGTGGGTCCCATGGGGGAGCAAGGCTTCAAAGGAGACCTCGGCCCTCAAGGGCAGAAGGGGAGTAAGGGGGAGGTGGGGCCCACGGGGCTGGAAGGCTTACAGGGCAGCCCCGGCCCTTCGGGCCCCACCGGCCTCCGTGGCCCCGTGGGACCCATAGGCAAACCCGGTCCCCGGGGAGATGCGGGCCCCGTGGGGCCGCAGGGTGAGCCGGGAGCCCGGGGCGTGAGAGGCTGGAAAGGGGATCGGGGAGAAAAGGGGAGGGTCGGCGAGACCCCCGTGCTGCCCAGAAGCGCCTTCTCGGTGGGGCTCACGGTGCTGAGCAAGTTCCCGCCGTCGGACGTGCCCATCCAGTTCGACCGCGTCGTGTACAACGGGCTCAACCACTACGACGTGGCCACCGGGAAGTTCACCTGCCGCCTCGCCGGGGTCTACTACTTCACCTACCACATCACCGTCTTCTCCAGGAACGTGCAGGTGGCGCTGGTCCGCAACGGGGCCAAGGTCCTGCACACCAAGGACGGCTACCTGAGCTCCGAGGACCAGGCGTCCGGCGGCGTGGCGCTGGAGCTGAAGCTGGGCGACGAGGTGTGGATGCAGGTGACCGGCGGCGAGCGCTTCAACGGCCTGTTCGCCGACGAGGACGACGACACCACGTTCACCGGGTTCCTGCTCTTCACCACCGCCTGAGCGCCCCCAGGATGCCGCCCCAGGGAGTGGCCCCTCAGCCACTGCCCCCCAGCCCATTCGGCAACTCGTCACCCTGTAGGACAGGGTAGAACTGCCCCTGTGGGTTTCTGAGACTGTACTTTATTTTATTTTAATTTTTTTAAGACTACATTTTTATGGGGGTAAAGAGCCTCACCTTTCTCCTGAGGAGCGGCTAGTGGGTTGGAAATGCCGGCCTCGCTGCTTGCAGCCCAATGGGTAACCCACTCTGCCTGCAGAGCCCCTTGAAGAAGTCACCACCGGAGTCTGAGGCGGGACTTGTTCTAATCCCTGCAACCATCGCACCAATGTGGGACTAGGGGAGGGATGTTCTGAAACTGATGTTCGGTCCATGAATAAAGTCCAAAGTCCTTGTGTTGCTTCGTATAATTTGTGGAACGCTCCTTGCATTCCCAGTCTTTGAAAAGTCTTCTCTCTCTCTCTCTCTGTATGTGTCTAACTTTAGGGGCTATTTCATCTGTGTTTCAGATGGAGCCCTTCTTGTCATGGTGGGTCGGGCATTGGACTGCTAAACGCAAGGTCAGCAGTTCAAACCCACCAGTTGCTCCTTGAGAGGAAGAGGAGGCTGTCTGCTTCTCTAAAGATGGTTAGCCTCAGACACATGGTGAGCACTACTACTCTGTGGCGTGTTAGTCCGGGTGGACTAGAGAAACAAATTCGTAGACACTCATGTGTGTATAGGAAAAAGTTCTATATGAAGAGTAATTGAATATTGAGAAAACATCCCAGCCCAGTCCAGATCAAGTCTATAAGTCTGACATTAGCCCATATGTGGAAAACCAATCTATAAAGCCCTCTTTAGACTCATGCAGTCTTGCAATAATGCTATATGCGGGAGGCTCAAAGGTCAGTCAGTGGGTGGAAAGTCTTGTGGCTCCAGGGGCGGTAGAAGCGTCTCTATGCTGGCAGGGGTTTCTACCTGACTCTTTCAGCTCCCAGGGCTCAGTCTGCATGAGCGAAGCTCCATGTGGCTCATCAGTAATGTCTCACAGGGAGAGAGTGTGTCCTGCCTCCAGGGAGCCCTCTGGAAGTCCACACTCCTTGTTGACATCCTCTCTCCCAGCGAGGGGGTCTGTAGGTCTTGATGCTTGTGTTGCCCAAGCTCAAGTCTTCGGGTCTAAGGACAGGGCAGGATGAAGACAGACCCTTCCTATTTGAAACTACTTTTTTTTTTAAATGAGGAGATATACATCATTGAAATATCTGTTCTTGAATTTTCACATTCAAATGACATGGTCACTGTTTGGTTTTTTTTTTCCCCTTCAAGCTTAAGCATCTTTTTTTTTTTTTTTTTTAGGGCATCACTGCCCTGGTGGTGGGAGTTGGAGGCCCATCCTTTGCCCCTGTGGCGCTGGAATTGAACCTCCATCCCAGTGGGCCGCAGTCCCGCGCACAACCACTACGCCACCAGGGCTCAGCCCCCAGCTTAAGCATCTTAATGGTAAACTTGTGCCAAGATGGGTGGAGCAGACTCTTGGGTTTCCATTCCATAAACCCGTGCCCACTTTGTTTCCCTTCATTGATGGCAGCCCCTCTCCAGGGCACTGCCTCATTTGTGTCCCACCTTCTTTCCTGGCCCTTCGGCCCTTCGTCCTTGGGCAAATACTGTCCTTGTGATCTCACGGGGTTGGTGACTCTGTGGTGCGGGCAACGCCCTCATGCCATGGTTCCCCTGATACACACCTGTCCATTGTTGGCCTGAACATGGGCCTTGGCGGTGAGTTCAGTGCCAGACTTGGAGGGTGAGGAAGTGCTTGAGCCGCAAGGCTTCTGCCAGCTGTCTCCATGAGAGGGTGGGCTCTGGACACGGGCCTGCACTGTGTGGTAGCTGCTTGGGGGACACACAGCTGCAGGGTAAAGGTCCCTGGGAACTAGCAAACTGATCCCCTTTCTCCACTGTTGCCTCCGCAGAGCCTTGGGTCGGCGAGGGTAGCCATATTTCCTAGTGGGGCCGGCCATATGATCCTCTCTGTGCATCGGCTGTTCTGAGTGGGACTCTTGTGCTGAAGGCTCGGTGAGGCAGGATGCACTTCATTCTCTCTTCCTCCCCCTTCATTTGTTCTCGTGTGTGCTGGTCAGGCATATCTCGCTCCCCAAGTTGCAGCTTCAGTGTTGTTCTCCAAAGCACACTCTCCTGGGGGGAGGGCGGCTGCCCCCATAGTTGGGATTGGACGTTCAGACCTCTCCATGGCTTTCCTGCTCCATTGCGTCATGCTGCATTCACATCCGGGAACTTCGAATTTAAGTTTGGTCCCTCTAATGTCAGACTTTTATAAGTTTGGACTGGACTGGTTTGGAATGCTTTCTTAATGTTTTATATAAAGAACAAAACATGTTTTATATGGTCTTTTTTGGGCATCACTGCCCGCTGGTGGTTGTGGGAGCTACCCAGCGCTGCTCCTGAGAGCTGCCGCTGGATTTGAACCGCCAAACCGTGAGCCACAGTCCTGCACTCAACCACTTCCACCACGGGGGCTCAGCCATTTAACATGTTTTTATATAAAGTTCTCTCTTACAGACATAGGAGTTTCTGTGGATTTGTTTCTCTCATCTACCCAGACTAACAAGAAAAGGGAGACATTGTAAGTCTTACATTGCAGTGTAAGACATGAAAAAAATGTTATAAGTTATCAAGGGTTCATGAGGGAGGGAGGGAGAGGAAAAATGAGGTGCTGATACCAAGGACTCAAGTAGAAAGAATGATGATGGCAACAAATGTACAAATGTGCTTAACACAATGGATAGATGGATGGATTGTGATAAGAGCTGTATGAGCCTCCAATAAAATGATTAAACAAAAGAAAGACCCCTCCCCTCACAAGGAGCAGCCTTAGATTGGAGGGGGGGGGAGGTAAGCAACCACTGCAAGCCTGGCAGAGGCAGCCCCCTAGGCTGGGAACCCGCCGGGTAGTTCTTCTCCGTCTCCCATGGAGTTGCTCTGTGTTAGAATTGAACGGGCAGCAATGGGGTTGGCTTTTGGTCTGTTCACTTCCTATAAAAGCCACCTTGGTGGTGTAACAGTTAAGTGCTGGTGGTTTGCAGTCACCCTGGGGCAATGTGTAAGAAAGGCCTGCCAGTCGACCATGACAAAGATGACTACCGAGAGGACCCGAAGGGGCAGTGCTGGGCAGTCACTTGGCAGAACAGACTGGACATGGGTACCTAATAAAGAAGGCGAAGATGTTCACACTGCATCTGGTGTTTATGGTACGTAAGTCTCACGATGAGTTAACTGACCTAATTTCACATGACCACAACCCTGAGATGCAATCTCACTCGGATGGTTAAAGTAAACCACTTTTAGACTGGAGGCAGATTCACACAAACCCATGTGAGAGAGGTCCTGCACCAAGGACTTGATCAAGAAATCACGTGGGACCAGGCACTTCTGAATTTCCCTGCAGCCTTCCCTCACTACTTAGGGTGTTAAAATAGGTCGATTTGATGGTCTGTTCCATTCACTCAGTATCCTCTATGAGTCGGCATCCACTCGATGGCAGTGCGTGGGGGTTTGGGTTTTAGAACACAGAACTAACTGCTGTCTTGGATTTCCCAGGCAAGAGGTCAGGTCAGGTCTCACAGTAACTCACTGTCATAGTCTATTCTGACGCATCGCAATCTGATATAGGGTTTCCGAGGCTGTAAATCTTCATCGTCGTTGGCAGCCTCATCTGGGTCCCATGGCAGCGGCTGGTGGATTTGAACCGGCCACCACGGAGGCATCAGGCTCACCCGGTAGTTATTTCTTACTCCGAACACACGGGGGCGCCAGAGCACAGAGAATGCCGAGCTGACGGCAGGAGACGCTCTGGCCCGCGGGACGTGCTCACTCAGGTCCCGAGGGACGCCTTCCCCGACCCGGAAGCGCGGCGCGTCACGTGTCAGCGTGGGTCGCTACCTTGGAGACGCGGGGCGCGCGCCGGTGGGGGCTGCGGCGCCGGCCGGGGGACGAGATGCGGTGCGCCGGGCGGCTCTGGGGCCTCGGCGGCGGCGCCCGAGCGGCCGCTTGGCGGCAGCTGCGCGCCGGGCGGGGCGGCCTCCTCGCCCAGAGCCGGGCCCGGGGGGTCAGCACTAGCTGGTCCCCGGTGGGCGCCGCCTTCAATGTGAAACCCCAGGGCCGCCGCCTGGACCCCTGCGGCGAGCGCCGGGTGAGCGGCGCGGGAGAGGGCGCCCGCGGGCCAGCCGGCGGGAGGCCGGGGCCGGAGCCGGGCAGCGCACCCACGTGCGCGGGGCTGCCCCTGTTCTTGCCCGCCACCTCCGGCCATGGCTAGGGGGAGCCGGGCAGAGGCCTGCAGTGACCGCCGCCCTGGGCGGGGACCTGGGTCTGCCTCTGCGGGGTCCCCACGGACCCCCCCCCCCGTTGCCCGATGGTTCCACGCCGGGTGTCAGATTTATCTTAATTTTTTTTTGGGGGGGGGGCGAGGGGACGAGGCAGTTACTGTGCAAATGTAAATTTCATGGATGTCGCCCTCGGCGTCTTTCCATGACCACTGTGAACGCACAGCTCTGCTGAGAGACGTCTCAGGTGCCCGCGTGCTGTGGAGATGGCCACGTGTCTTCTTCACCAACCCCCTTCCCCAGAGTCCATAGTCCTTTCTTACAACTAAGGGGTCCGGTGCAGCTTTGCAGTGGGCTAACGGATGCGTCTGTTTTGACCTTCTTCTGGTTTTAAATTCGCCTGGCTGCAGCTTTGAGCCTTGGAGCGGGGAGTCCACTTCCAGACCCGAGGGGCGGCGTGGGTCCGTCTCTCCGGCCGGCCAGCCCGCCCAGGCTTCTAGAAGCCGTGTTTCTGCCCCATGCTCACCCGCGTCCCCTGTTGGGCTAACCACTCTGGAACTCTCCTTTGGACGGCAGGGCCTCTTCGGAGTGCCGGAGCTGGGCGCCCCGGAAGGATTCCGCGTGGCTCAGGAGAAAGCCTTGAGCAAGACGGAGGTGCTGGTGGAGCTGGCCAGCAAGACCCCGCCGGGGCCGCAGACGGTGCTCATCTTCGACGAGCTCTCCGACGCCCTGTGCCAAGTGGCTGACTTGGTAAGGGGCTTCCTCGAAGGCAGAGCCTCTCTGTAAGCTGCTGAGAATCAGCCTCCATCCGCCCCTGTACTCGAGGCAGTCCTGGTGGCATAGGGGTGACGCGTTGGGCTGTTATCCACAAGGTTGGCTGTTCGAAACCGCTAGGCCCGCGGTTCTCCATCTTCTTCATGTCACGGGCCTTTCATCCAGTTGCTCATGTGGTGGTGACGCACCCCCACCCCCGCCGTGACATTATTTTTGCTGTTCCTTCACCACTGCCATTTTGCTACTGTGATGAAGCGGACGACCCCTGGGAAAAGGTCATTTTGAAACCCCCCCCCCCCAGGGGTCATGACCCACAGGTTGAGAACCGCTGCACTAGGTGGACTTTGGGAGGGAGATGGGGCCATTTGACTCCTGCAGAGACTTCCAGTCGGAAGCTCACAGCGCAGGTCTACCCTGCCCCGCAGCGGCACTGTGAGTCAGGGTCAATTTGACGGCAGTGTGTGGTTGAGACTAGAGACACTGACCCCTGTTCACAAAGACCACTCTGAGCCCCCTGGAAAGGAAAACGTTTGTACGGGAGCCTGCCATGCCAAGCACATGTCTGCTTTTGCAGCTTCTCCTAGGCCGTTCCAGAACACACACACACACACACACACACAGACCACGGGTTGGGTGTGGCACCTCCCACTTTGGGTAACCCTGCATGGATTTGGGGAGCATTCTCTAGGCGTCTGTCCCGCTCAAGGGGAAAGAGCTGTGGGGTACAGTCCAGCAGGGTGTTTCCTTGGGAGGAGCCCTCCCCCCCCCCCTCCCCAAGGACCAAGCGCTCACCGTGGAGAAGGCAGTCACCCTGGGGTCAGAGAGACACTCCTGCCATTCCCTGCCAACTCTCCGGCCCTGGAAGGTGCTCACCCCCTGCCCACTGTTCCCGCTCCCTTTCCTAGGCCGATTTTGTGAAAATTGCCCACCCGGACCCGGCGTTCAGAGAGGCTGCAGCAGACGCGTGCCTGAGTATCGGAACCATGGTGGAAAAGTACGTGCCCTCCCCTCTCTTCCCTAACCCTGCTGTTGGGGGTGGGCATGGTGGTCGTGGGCGGGGGGCCCTGGAGGCCAGCTGCTGCCAGCACCGTGCACTGCTGCCTCTGGCTGAGTCTTCCTCTCTGACTCGGCGTCCCCTCTGCCTGTGAGGCTTGTGGTGAGGCCTGGGTGGGGCTGTGGCCATCGAGGTCGAGTGTCCCCGAGAGGAGTCCCTTCCCCGGCCTAGACAGGTATGCTTTCAGGTGGTGGGGTGTGTCATGACTTGGTGGTGAGCCAGGGGTACTAGATTGCCACCCCATAACCTGCCTGTGAGCCTGCGGGGCCACGGGCCACAGGGCAGGACTCCAGAATCCTGTTCTTCTAGCTGCCCGCCACCACCGGGCTGGGAACAGGGTGGTCCTGGGAGACCATGAAACGAGCCAGAGTGGCCCGAGGGAAAAGCCAACATTTCCCAGTCACTGTGAGAGCGCAGTGGGACGCTTGTTAAAATCCCTGGGAGGTGGCAGCAGCTGTGCTCCATTTGAAGGCACTCAGGTTCAGCTGCCCCAGCAGAAAGTGTGTGGAACTCCTGAGGCCGAGACTCGACCCCGGGAAGCTGCAGTGGGAGGCCTCTAGGGTAAAGTGATCAGACGTCCCGCTTTTTAACAATTTAACAACATCCCGCGGCATTTTAAAATTAAAATAAGTATATTACGATACTGTTTTTTTACATTCTATGAAAATTTTTGTTGCTCCATAGAGACCAAATTTTTAATCAAGAATCCCCCACCCTCACCCCCCAGTCAATGGTGTCCCACTTAAAATCTGGTCACTTTACTCCAGGGGCAACAGTTAGGACTTAGTTTCACCGTCCAGACGGAAGGCATCATAGGAGGAGGGTGTTGTCCTGGTGACCCTGACACGATGGCAGTCACTATGCTGCTCTTGACCCCAGAGGCCACTCGCTGGGTTGGGGGAGCAGCTGGAAGCAGGGCCTCTGTGGGGAAAGGGAACCCAGCCCAGGAGGAAGGCCGCTGAGTCACCTGTTGGAACCCCGTGGCTGCCCTGTGGCCTGGACAGCAGCACCCGGTGGGGCCTGAGTGGGGTGCTCTGTGTGGCATGGCTGGGCCAGCTGGTGAGGCCCGGGGACAGAAGCTCCTGTCCATATGTAGACATGGGGAGGTGTGCTTTCCCAGACAGGGTCTCATTGGAGCCTGATGGCAGTCTGACACCCAGGCCACCCAGTCACCCAGTGACTCCAAAGCCCTTGCTCCGGACCACAGCCCGTCCCCTTCACCTGCTGAGCAGACAGGCAGCCTCTGTTCACCCGCACGCCTTTCCTTGCATTAAAAGAAGGATGAAGGAAGCCTTTGGCCAATTGCTAATGGGGGCTGGTTTCGAGGGGCAGCCCCCCCAAACTAAACCTCTCCCCTGCTGTCCAGTCTATCCAGACTCCTGGTGACCCTGTGGGACAGAGTAGAACCGCTCACGTAGCGTCTCCCGGATTGTAAGTCTCTCCAGGGGCAGACTGTCTCGTCTTTCTCTCAAGGAGCGGCTGCTGGAATGGAACCGCCAACCTGCAGTTAGCAGGCTAATGCCTAACCCACAGCACTCCAGGCGCCTTTGAGTGGCAGCCGAGTCAGTTAAACTGCCGGCGGCCACAGCCCCATTTGTTCTCCCCAGCTGCCCACGTGGTCTCAAGCTTGTTCGTCTCTCTTCCAGATCAGGCCGTTAGGACTGTGTCCCTTTGCCTTTTCCTGCGCAGCCTAAGCCTCCGTTTCTGCACACAAGCAGACCCCCTGCCACGAAGTGGATGCCGACTCTCAGCAACCCCAGAGGGCGGGGCGGAACTGCCCGTGTGGGGTGGTTTCGAACCGCTGCCCTTGTTAGTGGCCCCACACATAAACCACTAAGCCACCAGGGCTCCTTGGTTTTGTAAAGAAAACAGACCGACCCTCAGTTACTGCACCCCGAGCCTGTGTGGTGTGTGGGCACTAAGTTTTATTTTGTTTATTGTGAATTAGGTGGAGTCTGCATTTCAGATCATGTTTTATATTATTTATTTATTTTAATTTTTTTTGGGGGGGGCATCACTGTCCTCTGGTGGTCGTGGGAGCTACCCAGCCTTGCTCCTGGAGGGCCGCTGCTGGCTTTGAACCGCCAAGCCCATGGGCCGCAGTCCCGCGCTCAACCACTTACACCACCGGGGCTCAGCCCTCAGATCATTTCTTAATTCAACAACCTATAAAACCTCCCAATAGCTTTCTCTTGTCTCATAGAAGACCATCCTTCTCCTCGCCCAGGTTAGCACCTGTCCACCCTCCAGCCCCCGCGTCGGCAGACTTTTGAGATGCTGCCCCTTATAGCAACTGAAAAGACATTCAGTTTAATTCCAGAGCCATCAGTGTGTTTTCACAGACAAATGAAATCCCCATTGTCTGGATGGTGTCCTTTAAATGAAGCTATGCTGACTCTGTGTTCATGTTCCACTTTACTTAAGAGCCACACGTAGACACTGAAAGAGCCACGTATGCCTGGCCATGCGCCGCAGTCTGCAGACCCCTGGGCTGACCTGGGTCCCTAAACTTACATGGCCTACTGCTCCTTGATCAAAAAAAAAAAAAAAAAAAAGCTCTTCAGTGCCCCCACCTGGCAATGAAAAACTGGTGCTGTAGTCCACGATCCAGGCAAGCCCCCAGCGTTTGTGCCCTCTCTGCAGTGCTCCAGCACTGCCCCCAGGGGACGGTATGGCCCTCTTTGGGACACACCTGCTCTGTGGCTTTCTCTCTTCTCCCTTCCCCTCCCGCCCTGGTCACCCTCAAAGGCTGTTTCTTATGGAATGAAACCCCCTGTCTTAATCTTATTTCTCCTAACGGTGGCCTCGCACAATAGTTGTCATTTTGTCGGCACCTAACTTCTCTCCTGTATCATGCGCCCCAAAGCCACCCGCAGGGCATTTCCCCATCAGCCCTCCGAGGGGTGGAGCCTCCTAGCGTGTGCATGGACCCGAGCTTATCCATGCTTGGAGTAGAGACTGTGCTCTTTGATGGACAGTGAAAGAAAGAAAGAAATTTGATTAGTAAGTTTTCATTCGTTGTTTCTTTTTAAGGTTGAACACCAATGTGGAACTATACCAAAGCCTGCAGAGATTAGTCGCTGACAAAACGCTCATGGATGCCCTCGACCCGGAAACCAGGTAGTGCTTCCTTCTCACGCGCTGGACGGGGACAGGGAGCTGGAGTCCACTCGATGGCAGTGGTTGGTTTACTCTATACCTGGAGTTTTATTATATTTGCTCTCTGAATAAAATGGCTTTGGAGTCTCCAAGGGTGAATATACAAGAATAACCCCAAACAAACAAACTCACCACCGTTAAGTCGCTGCTGGCACACGGTGACAGCCTCCTCTCCCTCCTGGAGTGCCTGTCCCCAGCGCCACCAATTTCCCATATAAGAATAGCCCCTCCCACAAACAAACAAACAAACTCACTGCCATGGAACTTCTGAGTCTTAAGCACCCTATCCTATAGGACAGAGGAGAAGCGCCCTGCGGGTTTTGAGACTAAATCTTTACAGGAGTAGGAAGCTTCATCTTTCATCCAGAGGAGTGGCTGGTGGCTTTGAAGCGCCGGTCTTGCCGTTAGCAGCCTAACACATTAACCACAAAGCGTCAAGGAAAATTCAGGAAATAAAAGTATAAGAAGGCACTTCTACCAGACCATGAAACCTATAAAGTCTACTGTATTTAAAAGCGTAGTGTACTTATGCTGGAATAATCAGATCAGTGAAAGTTGAGAAGTTTAGCTGTGGAAAGACACAAGCTTTGGGAGTCTGGACATTGATATATCTATATTTTTGATACAGTATATTGGTACATGGCTATTTATTGCCACAAATAAAATCATGTACATACATGGCTATTTATTGCCGCAATAAAACCAGGCATGTGGTGGAGCATACAGGAGGCAAAGTTATAAAAACTTCTACATAACCAGATACCTTGAGGAATGAGTCACTAGGCCTGGGGACTTAGGGCCATCGTCCCTTCTTGGCAAACAGGACGACATCCTACATCCAGCTTTGGTGAGTAGCTGCTGGAGTTTTAAAAGCTGGTGGTGGAGTTTTAAAAGCAGTTTAAGGGGAAACGGTTGGTCTCTCGTGCTCAGAGAGAAGAAGAGTAATACAAATGGAAGATGCCTGTGAGAACAGTTCGTCTAACAGACTCATGGGCCATGGGAACCTCAGTCTCCACACCCAGAGGAACTCAAGGGGGCGAGGCTACCACCACCCCCTGCTCGGGAAGGGATCACGTGACAGGGTCCTGGTTAGAATAGGAGAAATGTGTGTGACGAAACTCAAAAATCATCAAATCAAACAAAGAAGCCAGCCTCACTGGTTGGATAAGAGACTGGTGGAACCCTCATTATCAAGGCCCCTAAAGTTCCTCAGAACTCACCTCTATTTCCAGCTAAACAGCAAATGGGTCTGAAAGGGAACCCTAACATGAATGAGGTGCACACACCTTAGGAAATCACTCGCTTGAGACCCAAAGGGTAGCATTTACCTAAAGACAGAGTGCAGAGGCTTGGGAATGGAGGTGGAAAGATGTGTGTGAGCTCGGTCTCTGAGGGACTGTGTCCCCATGGGGGTGGGGCTGGGGGTGGGGAGGGTTCTGCAAAAGCAGGGGCCTACACTTTGTCTTGTCTTTTTACTGGAGGGGTGGGGGAGGGGGGTGGAGGGATTGCTGAATCACCCTAGTTCTGAAAAGTGGGTGCCAGACAAAGAGGTTTGGGACCCTGACTTAGCATCCTTGTGGCCCACCCTGTGCCGTGGGTCGGAACCGATTGGAGGGCCCCTCCCAGCGCGCACAGCAGCCCCCGAGGCAGGCAAGATATGGTGGGCAGGGTCCCCAGCAAGGGGGAGAGGGTGTCCATTTTGAAAGGTCGAGGCAGACGTGAGCGGCGATGCAATCTGAGCTTTGCTTCCTTTCAGGGAAAAAGGCAGTTTTGGGGGGTGGTGGTGGTGGTGGGTGGGGTGTTGTGTTTTCCAGCGACTGAACAGAAAAGGGCGGTGCCCTTGAACCAGGTCCCAAGCAGGAAGCCGGGATGAAAGGAAAGAGCAAGTCTCATTCGCCAAGAAACCCCCCGCTGCCGGCACCGCTTCAAAGGCTGTCACGCTCTGGGATGCTCTGCTCCCCGGAGAAGCCGCCACACTTGTCAGCGGCCTTTGAAAGAGGGTCCAGAGGGAAACCATTTAATGTGTTTAACAATCTCTGTTTGGACCGACTTGAAATAAGTGATTTTCACGGTAGCTTCCACGGGCTATCTCCCCGGGATGAAGGAACAAGCTCCCACAGGAAACGCTCCTCGTCCTTGTGTTCCCTGGGCGGCAGTGTGCACCCAACTCAACGTTGCTTGCAGCCCACGTTGCTCATGAGGAGCCCTGGTGGGTTAGGCGCGGGGCCTATAACCGCGAGGTAGGCACTTCAAACCCACCAGCTGACCCGAGGGAGAAAGACCGAGGCTGTTGGTGTAACTTCTTTTCCATCCTTCTCTGGCTCACCGCTAAATGCACAAACACTCCCCATCGACTGAGCAGTCTCTGGTTACCCGTGAACATATGCCCGAGGGGGCTTCACAGAGAACGTGGAACACGTTCCCCTGAGCCTTTCAGACACACACACACACACACACACACACACACACACACGTACATAAAGCATATTGTCTTCCTCTGGCCAGTGGACTAGTGGGGTGGCCTCAGAACATGAAATCTTTGTCAATTGTTTGCAACATCCATAAAGGAAATGTGAAACACTAAGAAGTGTCTCCTCTGAAATCACGGGGAAGCCCTCAAGAATCAGCCCTGATGATAATTGTTACCCTGTCCTACCTGATTGATCATTACAACTCTGTGTGTGCCTGGGTGTGTGTGTAGCGACCATCTCTGTGTGTGTGTGTGTGTGTATATGCTTATAGATATGACTTGGAGGAGTCCTGGTGGTATAGTGGTTTTTCATATGGGCTGCTAACTGTAAGGTCGGGAGTTTGAAATCACCGTCTGCCCCATGGGAGAAAGGGGGGCTTTTAGAGTGGGAAATGCACAGTGGCAATGTTACCCTGTGTTAGAGGGTCGTTCTGAGTCAGTTTCAATTTGCTAATGAGAGTTTGATTTTGGTTTTATATATATGATTATGTATAAATGAAACCAAATATATGTGTGTGTATTATGCGTATACATGCACATATACATATATATCATGTTGGTTTTCAACGCATACCCAGTTGCTTATAGATAGGTGAAGCTCAAACCCTTATGCACTGCCATTGTGGTGATTCTGATCTGCTGTGGGGGTCTTGGAGGCTGTCAGTCTTTCCGGAAGCAGCCTGCCTGCTCTTTTCCCTCTGGTGCAGCTGGTGGGCATGGGCCTCATGCCTTTCGTGGAGCAGACCAGCTGGCTCTTAGCTGCAGGCCACCAGGGTTCAGGCTGAGGAGAATGTCTTCAGGATGGGAGGGGCTTCCCTCCCAGCCCCCAGAAGACATCCCCGAGAACAGAGCCCTTCCCGAGGAAGATCCAGGGCCCCAGCCCTCGGCATGGACGACACTTCAGTGCGAATCAGAAACCCTCCCCGAGCTCAGTCCGTTAGATCACCGTGAATGACGAAAACACGGACGTGGTCAAGAATTTTGTTGTACTCGGCTCCAACGTCGACCGCCCTGGGAGCAGCAGTCAAGCCCTCAAGCTATGTCTTGCTGTGGACACATCAGCCGCAACGGATCTCTCTAAGGAGCCAGCGAGAAGAGACGCACCTTGTAGACACGAGTGCACCGGGCCCAGGTCATGGCATTTCCTGTTGCTTCACGTGCCCGTGAATGCTGAGCAGTGGACAGGGACGACCACGGGAGAATGGATGCGTTTGAGTTATGGTGCCAACCAAGACTGTCGGAAGTACTTCGGGCTGCCAGAAACTCAAGCACATCTGTCCTGGGAGGCATACAGGCAGGATATTCCTTAGAAGGGAGGATGACGAGGCTTGGCTCGAGTTTCCGTCTGTGCTTTTCACCACGCTGAAGAGGTTCTGTGCAGCAGGTTCACCCATGCAACGTGTCCTTTAATCTCCCGACCGCTGCTTCCACAAACGGCATTGATTGCATCCAAGAAAGATAACATCCTTGCTGAGCCCCTGTGGCGTCGTGGTTGTGCGCGGGACTGCGGCCCACTGGGATGGAGGTTCAATTCCAGCTCCACAGAAGCAAAGGCTGGACCTCCTTCTCCCACCACCAGAGGGCAGTGATGCCCAAACAAACAAAGAAAGATAACATCCTTGACAACTTCAATCTTTTCACCATCTGTCTCAATGGTACCTGTGATTTATGCTTTACCAGATAGTGTCAAATCATCCAGTTGAGAGTGAAGAATCCAGTTGGGCCACTAGATGTTTTTCCCTGGCCGGTAAAGTGTCGGGGAGTCCCAGGGACTTAGTGGGTTCTGTATCTAGTAACCAGAAGGTCAGCAGTTTGAAATCACCACCTGCTTTCCTGCAAGAAAGATGAGACTTCTCCTCCCCTAATGATTTGCAGTCCCAGATGCACCCCTGGGGCAGCCCTACTCGGTCCCATCGGGTTTCAGAGAGATGACAGCAATGAGTCTGCGTTCTTGTATGATGTCGTGCTTGAGTTGTGTGTGTGTGTAAGCATCTGGCTTTTGGACAGTAAGGTTCAAAAAGACTGATCTGCTTAACAAAATACTGATTGTTGTTAGTATTTAGTCTTCCTTACTATGATCTGGGACTTGGCATTTGCTTTTGCAGGCGAGTGGCTGAACTCTTCATGTTTGATTTTGAAATCAGTGGAATCCACTTGGATGAAGAAAAGGTAAATCTTGCCCCTGTTGTGGCCCTGACTCCAGTCCTTAGAAATGCCTTGAACATGCATTTTCCAGACCCCCTAGGCTCCTAGGGACCACTGTCTCCCTCGTAGTCAGGACCATGGCAATCAGCCAAGCATTTATCATTTCAAGCTGATGCTTCTCATTGGCTGCCCAAGGCCAGTCAGTCGAGAGATGTAGTCCCGCTCTACAGGCCAAAGGCCCCAGGCCCCTGGAGGTTGAGTATGTGCTCCAGCGGAACAGTCAGTCGGTTGAGGGGTTCATTAAGGGGCATAGATGGCAGACAGCATCTGCAGGAGTGGACCACATCATCCTTCTCCTTCAGAGCAGATGGATGGGTTTGAACTACTGGCCTTACAGTCAGTAATCCAGTGTTTACCCAGCAATACCACCAGGAAAGCCAGCATGAAACAGGAAGGTGGGGAGTGAGGCCGGCTTTATTTTCCCAGGGGTTTTATCCGGGGAGGAAGCCTGTGAGAGGCTGGTGGTCCAACCCACCCTGCAGTCCCCCTGGCACCAAGGCCCGGCCGTCTGCTTCCCCCTCAGCCTCTGCCACTTGCGGTGGGGAGGAGTTGAAAGGGCACTCAGCGACAACCACCGAGAGAGCTTTGGGGGACAGCTGGGAACCTGAGTGCAGGGAGCAGCCAGCAAGGGTGCTTTTGTTCTTGAGGGGCCTCGGTGGCATGGTGCTCAAACACTTGACTGATGACGGGAAAGTCGGCGTTTTGAGCTCACCCTCCCCTCCTCCATGGGAAAAAGATGAGGCCGTCTGCTTCTGCAAAGATGGCAGCTGTGGATAACCCTTGGGGTGGTTCTACCCTTCTTCTAGAGAGGCCACTGGGGATGCAAAGGTGTATTTTCATGTAAAAAAAAAATGTACATCATCTTTTTTGATATTCCACGAGTTACCTTGAGGTGGCGATAAATAGCCATGTCAGAAGCAGAGTACCAAGAAATTAAACAGAAAACAAAACCAGACTCACTGCCACGGAGTCGATGCCGGCTCATAGTGGCCCTGTAGGACAGGGTAGACCTGCTCCTGTGTGTTTCTGTGACTGTGAATTCTTGACGGGAGTAGAAAACCCCGTCGTCGTCGTCGTCATCGTCGTAGGCAGACAGAAGCCCTGGACTAAATAGCAAGGTCTCAGACTCTGATCCAAACCCCATGCCACTGAGTGCCTTCTGACACCATAGGACAGGGTAGCACTGCCCCGGTGCATTTTTATGGGAGGAGGGAGACTCATCGTTCTCTCTAGGAGTGGCTGGTTGGTTCAAACTGGCGACCTCACAGCAGCCCAACCCCTAACCCCACAGTGCCACCAGGGTCTCTGAGCATTTTATTTTGAGTGACGTTTGAATCGCTCTCCCACAGAGTGGCCGGTGGGTTTGAACCGCCAACCTTGTGGCTAACAGCCCAACACTCATCCCAGCATATCACCAGAGCTCCTTCAAAAGTTGCCCATGGTGCATCATCATTGTTGAATTATGACATTGCTTAGCACAGTGGTTCTCAGCCATCCTGATGCCGCCACCCTTTCATATGGTTCCTCATGTTGTGATCACCCAGTCATAAAATTGTTTTCGTTGCAACTTCATCACTGTAATTTTACTACTGTTATGAATTGGGCGACCCCTGTGAAGGGGTCGTTTGACCCCCCCCCCCCCAAAGAGGTTACGACCCACAGGTTGAGAACCACTGGCTTAGAATATATGATTAATGATCAGACAACTTTCCCATAAAGATTTATATACAATTTCACCTAATGCCTAAGTTGATACTCCAGGAATGAATAGCTGAGTCTGTATCCCTCTTTCTCTGGTAGACCTACCCGACCCTGTGGACCTTGTGGGCCAAGCGGAGGACTGCTCACCACAAGGTTGGCGGTTGAAACCCACCAGCCACTCCAAGCGGGGAAAGATGAGGCTGTGTGCTCCCCGAAAAGACTGACAGTCCTGGAGCCCCTCAGGCAGTTCTTCCCAGCCTCCCAAGGTCAATATGGGTCAGATGTGCGTCAGTGGTAGTTACTTAAGTTTATACTTTATGTTACTTATAGTAACACAGTGTTACTATAGTAACTTACAGTGTTACATATAGTAACACTATATGTTACTTAAGTTTACACTTTAACATTTTTAGGAAAGTATAACACATTTCAGCTAGACACGTCGACCTGCCGTCTGTCTGGTTTTGGTTGTCTATGAATTGTGAAACCTTAATCCGAAATACCTTTCAGTAACTGTTTGTTTGTTTGTTGTGTGGCATTACTGCCCTGGGGGGAGTAGGAATCGCAGCCTTGCTCCTGGAGAGCTGCTGCTGGATTTGAACTGTCAACCCTGTGGGCCGCAGTCCCACGCACAACCACTACGCCACCGGGGCTCAGCCCGACTTTCAGTAACTTGAAGCTCTGGCAGCAAGAGAGACTTCTGCATTGGGCTGCTAACCACACAGCAGTTCGAACCCACCAGCCGCCCCAATGGAGAAGGATGAGGCTGTATGCTTCCGTAAAGATTGGCAGCCTTGGAAACGCACTGGGGCAATTTAGCTCTCTGTCCATAGGTCAGTAAGGACCAGAATCAATTTGATGGCAGTGAGCATGGTGTTCTGAGTAACAAAACACAGTAAGGCCCCTAGCACCGACCTCACCATCGCTCCTGTGCTCCATCCCGACATGTCAGTGCATCCTGTTGAGGGAGGGCTGGCAACCCTTTTGCTGACCTTCTGCTCCATCAAACATGATGTCCTTCTCCCTCGACGGGGCCCCCTGGTGACTGTACTTCCCCCTCTCTGCCCGTAGCGTAAGCGAGCAGTGGACCTCAATGTGAAAATCTTGGATCTGAGCAGCAAGTTTCTCATGGGAACCAACACGCCCAACAAGATCGGGAAGCACCTGCTGCCGGAGCACCTCCACCGGCACTTCCTCCTGGAGGGCCCGCATGTGATTGTGGACGGGCTGCATGCCGAGGCCCCCGACGACTGGGTCAGTGCGCCTCCTGCCCCCACGCCAGTTGGTGCTGATGAACAGCACCCGCAAGCCCCCATGGGACTCATCCCATAGACATTTTGGAAAGCAGGACAGGCTAGGCACTCCTGTCCGGTACCTCTCTCCTCCTCATCGCATCTGTCTGGATAATAGCAGCAGTGGCCGGCATGCTGGACCACACGCATTTTTCCCCCATGTGGGTTAGTATGTGTTGGGGCACGGAGACTCATGCCCTGGGGACGATTTTCAGCTGCTGGTGAGGTCCTGACGCTAAGCGACCCTGTGCCTAAGAGAACCAAACAGGGCCCTATTCCGTAACCCCCTCACTGACGCTCCTGTAGGGAGCCATTAGGCCGTGTCAGGCCGTCTTGTGAGAGGGGGTCTGTTTTGCTGGCCTTCTACTTCATCCAACGTGATATCTTTCTTTGTGGCCCTGCCCCCTCCTGTGACATGTCCAAAGAAGCCGAGACCCCGTATTGTCATCCTGGCTGCCAAGGAGCCCTCTGGCTGTCCCCCCTATCCCCCAGTGGTTCTTCCTCCTGGCAGCCAGTCCAGGGCGTGCTTCACCTTCTGCACCAACATCTTGCAAGATCCAGCAGTCTGTCCCTCCTTTCCCAGAACAGAGCAGCCCTGGGATTCTTGGAGCGTGTGCTGCTGCAGCCCGCGCCGGCTCATGCGTCCGACAGTCTGCTTGCTTTGTTGAGGCCCTGCACTGGGCCAGGGCTTAGCGTGCAGCTGGCCAGCCTCACCCTCAGTGGTCCCTGTGCCGGTTATTTCAGGCGCATCCATTGTGACCCGCTCCGCGTGCCCTCCACGTGGCCCCGTTTTCCTCTGGCCTACCTGACTCTTCCCTCACTGTCTGAACTTGGCCGTTGGGTAAAACGGTTCTGTCCCCGGATGAGTTCCGTTCCAAACCTGAAGAGGGACGGCGGACCTGCGTCTTGGGAGGTCCCGCCCATCTCTCTCCCACTGGTCAGCCCGGTCTCTTATGACTGGGAGTATTATTCCAGATTTTTTATTCACTCACTCGCTCCAGGACGTTCCCCTGGTGTCCTTCTCAGAGCAGTTGGCAGTGGCCACCAGGCTCCATCCAGTCCTCCTGGTCTTGGTGGTGGAGACGGATTTTTGTGTGGCCCCTTGGTGAACAGAGTAGAGTGTAGACTCAGTATAACATGGCTCGATAGCCAGTGCTCTGCAAGGGGTCTCGGTGTCTCCGGGGAGACTATGGCCCTCAGCCTGCTGTGACGGCATTTCATAACCAGCCGTCACCTCCAGGGGAAGTGGTAAGACTTAGCTCTCTGTCATCATCGGCAAGATTGACCATCCAGGTATTTACCTCTTGTACCTTTGCCCTTCAAATACAGGTGCGAGAGGCTGCCTATAAAATCTTCCTGTATCCCAACGCGGGCCAGCTGAACTGCCTGGAGGACTTGCTCAGCCACAGAGACCTCTTGGCAAAGCTGGTGGGCTACTCTTCCTTTTCCCACCGAGCTCTGCGAGGGACGATCGCCCAGACTCCAGGTAAGCCTGGGGCCTGGCTCTGCAGGCTCACGGCGGGGGTTTCTGAAACCAAGCACAGTGGGCGGAGCGCTGGGCTGCGAACCTCAGGGTCGGCAGTTTGAAACCACCAGCTGCGCCTCGGGAGAAAGGTGAAGATTTAAGATGAAGAACGCCCTGCCATCGCGCTGGTTCTACTGCGCAGGGGCTCTACAGGACAGGGGAGAACTGCCTGTAGGTGGGTTTCTAAGACCCTTGCTCTTTATGGAAGTAGAAAGTCTTGTCCTCTGCCCCCCCGCCCCCCGCCCCCCATCAGCCAGCCGTTTGGTTTCGAACTGCCTACCCTGGGGTTGGCAGCCCAAATCACAGCTCACTGCTACAGTGGGCTCCAGATGGCATTCTCAAACTCGCTAACCTCGAGTTGATGCTGGCCCATAGTGACCCCGCAGGACAGGTGGACGGCCCCCCTCTGACTGTGAGAGACCCTTCACGCTTTGCGCCACCTCTTTCTCCCTCAGAACGTCCAGTGGTTCCAAACTGCCGACGTGTGCAGTTAGCAGCTCAGTTGCTCACCCCCTGAGCCACCAGGGCTTGTCGATGATAATAAAAGCACTGGAAATAAGTCAGTGTGTCAAAACGATGACAAAACTGCCCCTACGTCATCTACCTCCTTGTGGGGAGATAGAGAACAAGATAAACGTTAGTAAGTGCACCTCCCCATTTATCGATTGCCTCCCCGCTGGAACATTCCCCCCCCCCCTTCCAGCAGGAGCAGGTGCTGAGTGAGAGGTGAGCGTCTGCTGGCGGGGCCTGTTAGGCGATGAGGCAATCAGTGTTAGGGCTGGGATTCTCAGTGGTTTGGCTGGTCTCTACCGTTCAAGGCTGGCGGCTGCGTGCGTCCTGGTTCTATCTGGCTGTTCTGCAATGGCGGGACGTGGCAGTTGTGTCATGGCGTACTTCGGCAGCGATGAGACAATGCAGTCGCCCTGGGTTTTCCCATCTGGCCTGGCCATCCTCCGTTCTCACCCACCACTATCTAACAACCTGCTCTCTGCAACCTGACCACGCCAATCCTCTGGGAGAAGGTGACCCTGCCGAGGAGGAGGAGTGTACAGGGCAGGGGAGGAGTGGGTGTGGCGGAGGCCAGGGGGTCGCTGGGAAAATGACTGTGAGCAAAGGCTTGAGGGACGAGGAGGATGAGTCTGCGGCCACAGGGGAGGAGAGGTGCCGGGGGCACGAACCTGACAGGTATGGGGAAGAGCCCAGAGGTCAGGGATGCAGAGAGGGGCGGGTGGTGAGAGATCCAAGTAGTCATGACTTCACACTGACTGAGCGGGAGTTCTGGTGGTGTGCTGGGGTTACACCATAGGTTGCTAGCCCAAAGGTGGGCTGTTTGAAACCACTAGAAGCTGGCTGGGCACTTGACTGTGGGCGGTGTCAGGAAGCTGAGCAACTTGGGCTGGACAGGGAAGGGCTGGTGACGCCTGAGCAACACGAGGTGGAAGGTGGGGGCGGGGGGCGGAGGCAAAGGTGAGGGTGGGCCTAGGGGTAACTAGTGAATTGGAACTTGGTTCACAGTGAGCCCTTTCTCAGGGCGGGCAAATGTGGCCTTGGTGCACGGAGAGTTGGCCAGGTACACTTTGGGGGACAGAGTCTTCTCATCGGGAGAATGGAAAAAGCAGAAGGTAGTATGAAGTAGGTTATTTAGGGGGGAGAGGGCGAACAAGCTCACAGAGTTACCTGAAAACAGTTCTGAGAGGCAGCTGGTATGACAGCCTCCAATCAGATTTTATTTTATTTTATTTTTTCAAAAGAAACGAGGTTGCCCAGCCTGGAGCACAGTGACTATTCACAGACGCGAGCCCCCTACTGACCAGCAGGGGAGTTTTGACCTGCTCTGTTTCAGACCTGGGACGGTTCATCCCTCCTTATGCAACCTGATGGTCCCCTGCTCCCAGGAGGTCACCATATTGATGCCAGTCTCAAGGCGGACACCCGATCGGCATAGTGCACCACGGCCCAGGATTCCCGGGCTCAAGCCATCTTCCAGCCTCAGCCTCCTGAGTAGCTGGGACTACAGGCCACCACGCCTGGCCAGATTTGACTTTTAAAGTAACTCTTGTCTTACAGCCCCTCCCACCTCCTAGCCACCACGCCTGGACCTCCTGATGGCACTCAAGTGCTTTCAGGCTTGCAGCAATAAGACCAAGGAGCTCTGGTGGCTTAGTGGGGTGTGTACTGAGCTGGTAACCACAAGATCAGTGGTTGAAATTCACTAAGTGTCTGCAGCAGAGAAAGATGAGGCTACCTGCTTCCATAAAGATTTGAACCATCACTGTGGGTGGGAATTGACTCAGTGACAGTGCCCCCCTCCCCCTTTCTTCATTGAGACAGGGCCTTAGACCCAGGCAGTCTCTACACTTCTGTCACCCTTTTGTTTCAGCCAAAGAGGCTGACCCACCCGGTGCAGACAGAGCGGAAAGGTTCAAATCACAGGACAGATCCTAATGGGAAACAGGAAAAGGATGTCAGTGAGAAAACTTCTAAACTCCGCACCAGAGCTCTGTGGTCAAAAGGCGTCACAAAAAGGGCTAACTTCAAAAGGACCAGGGGCTCCCCAAAGCCTGCAGGGCTTTGAACACCACCCCTGAAAAGTTCCTCACCATGGGAGGTGGTGTTTCTTCCACTGCACTTGTGGGGATGAGTTTATAAGATGAAATAGCGCATCCCCAAACCATCTTATGTACAAGTGAAAAACTCGACCAGAGTTTAGATTTGAAAATTAAGAATGTCTTGTTAAGTTTTCTGGGAAAGCCTGCCCAGCAACTGAAACTCTCACTGGACAATCGGCACACAGTGGTCAGTGGGTCAGGGCTTTTGTCACACTTTTCCCAGGTTGCCCCCCTCTCCCTAGTTTCTAACGGTGGCGCTGGGCACACAACTCTGTTTTCCCTCCCAGGTCCCCTTTTGCTTCATGGTCCTTGTTGGCCTTTTGGTCTCTCTACGTGGCTTTTAATGGGGTCCTGAGTGATTGCACATTGGGCTGCTAATTGCAAGGTCCCAGTTCGAAACCACCAGCCGCTTCATAGGAGAAAGGGCTTCCACCTCCACAAACGTTACGGTCTTGGAAACCCATGGGGGCAGTTCTACCCTGTCCTAGAGGGTCACTGTGAGTCTGCATCACTTGGACGGATGGAAGTGAGGCTTTTGTTTTGTTTTTGTGTTTGGTACGCAAAATGTCCTTTATTGTGTGTACAACTTAAAACATTCAAGGTCCACCTTTTACTATCTCTTGGTATTAATCTCTATGAGTCAGCATGAATTCAATGGTAGTGGTTCTGTTTTGTGTTTCTGGTATGTCAACATGAAAATATTTACCCAGAAGATTATTGACTTTAAAAATCTCAACTTTTAAATAAATGGTGTACCCAAACTGTAATAATTTTTATAAATGGTGTGCCTTTACATTTTGCAAAAATGTTAGCAGTATCTGGAAAGCTGGAGTTTTTCTTTTATTGTACATGTAACTAAATCCAAGCCAAGTCAATGCATTGCCCTGGGGTCTATGTGGGCGCACGGCAACCCTGCAGGACAGGGCAGAACTGCCCGTGTGGGTGTGCCAGAACTGCCACCATGCTTTACCAGAATGTAAAGCCCCTCTTTCAGACAGAAACCTTGAAATTTCAGATTCTCTTTTTTTTAAGTCTTCTCTTACCTCTTTACAGGTCAGAAAGAGAGGTTGTCTGGTCCCGTAAGGATTTATGACCTTGGCACCCCACAGGGGCACTTCTCCTCTGTCCCAGTGGGTGGCTACGAGCCAGACTCAACTCCTCCCTTGGCAGTGAAAGCTCTTTAAGGCCATCTGGAGTGCAGTGCATGAGGCAGGGGAGTGGGGAGGGGGGCTGTGACTCGAGGTCTTCCCTTTGAACCTGCCAGCTGCTCTCAAGAGAAAGCCAATTCCGGGAACTGCTGCCCCACGCCGCCCTGCGCAGAGTTGGGGCGATGGCAGCCACTTCCATTTGGGTCTGGCGTGAACTCTTTTCACTCTGGGGCGTAATGTAGGGCTGCTGGCCATTTCCAGGCCCCTGCGTCCGCTTGTCTGATGAAGAGGTCGTCACCCTCCAGTGCTGTCCCCGAGTCAGTGAGCAGCGCCCTCTTGGTCGCCCCGAAGCGCGGTGTCAGGATCGCTGTCCCGTAATTGTCGCGTGTGCGTTCATTTTATTTCACGTCTGTGAACTTTACTTGTATTTTCCCCCTTCACTTCCCTTTTAGAGACCGTCATGCAATTCCTTGAGAAACTCTCAGAGAAACTTGCTGAAAGGTCAGTTTTTAATCACTCTTTAGAGTCTTTGTCATTTATTTAAAAAAAGTCTGGGTTTGTAAGTATTTGAGAAGGGACTGATGAAGAGCGCCAGTGTTGGAAGGACACAGTTGTTCTCTCAGCTGCTGATGCTGAAAGCAGAATTGATGCCCGTGCCCACCCCCACGCCCCTGCAGACTGGCTAACCGCCAGCACTCTACACACCCTGTGTGGAAGCGGTCCCTGCCCCGGGATCCAACCCCCGTGGGCCTCCCCTCTGGTTTTGCCCTCGACTTAGTGATACACGCAGTCACTGCCTCTCTACCTCCTTTCCGTTTGTTTGAGGCAGAAAGGCAGTGACTGCCGTGTATGTGTTGCATATACACGTACAGTTTCAGTGAGCCCTGGCCTACGTTTGCCTGCTAGACCCTGTCTCACTGGACAGGTAAGTCCTGGAACGTGGCCCGAGCAAGTTCGTCGTTTCACCTGTGGGCTTTATTACCTCTGAGCCACAACCACTGATGATGCCCGTGTCTCCTAGAACCCTCCGAGACTTTGAGATGATCCGAGGGATGAAAAGGAAACTCAACCCTCAGCATGCCGTAAGTCACGTCGGAGTGGGGATTTTTTTCCTTTTAAAAAACCATCATCTAGATGGCAATAAGTGTGTAAATGTGGCCTGCATACAATCGGTGTATGTATGGAATGTGATGGGAGTTGTATGAGCCCCCAATAAAATGATTCATAAAAAAAAAAAGGAGGGAGGGAGAATGATGAGCTTATACCAAGGGCTCAAAGTGGAATATATTTCGAAATGAATATGGTAATATGTGTACAAGTATGCTTGAAACAAATGATGTATTGAATGTTATAAGAGCTGTAAGAGCCCCCAATAAAATAATTGGGAAAAAAAAGATTAAAAAACAAAACAAAAACAAGAAAAACCCCATCTTCTAAAGAATTAGTTCCCATCATTTTCTGGTCAGTCTGCAAGGTTGCAGTGATCTGCAGACATTCCATGGGACCTGGTTTCTGAATGTCAAGGTCCAGGTGGCCGGGTCTGCCGTGCCTGGAAATCCAGGGTTCCTGGTCTGTCTGCCTGTCTCTCTCTCACATACATACATACATATAAAGATTAAAAAAACCCCAAAACTCATAGCCATTGAATTGATTCCGACTCATAGCAAGCGCATGGAGTAGAACTGCCCCTCTGAGTCTCCAGGAGTGTAAGTCTTTACAGGAGTGAAAAGCCCCCCTTTTTTTCAGGTAGCGGCTGGTAGTTTTGAACTGCTGACCTTGCCGATCGCAGCCTAACATGCAATCGTTGTGCCACCAGGGCTCCCTCATATAAAGAGAGGGGAACAGAATGCACAGGAGCATCCTTCCTAGACAGAGGCTACTTCCTCTCTGTGGTCACGTGGCTTTGGGGTCTGAATCAGATCAGCCGTGCTGAGGTCGCGAGGAGCAGTGTAAAGGTCACATCGGTGCAAGCCTTTGATTACGGAACTCAGCTGAGCTGACCCTTGCATACCCCATTATAAGTGGTGAACGAGATCTTGCAGTAGACACAATTGCCCTTCCAGCTGGCGTGCTGCCCACGTGGTGAGGCCTCCTAAGGCCTGTTGGAGCTCCCTTTTGGTGTGAGGCCAGCTGCCCAGAGACCACTTCTAGCAGACTCACAGGAGTCCTTGTGGCATGCAGGGACTCACTGCCATGGAACCAGTTCCTCGTGGTGACCCCATAGGACAGAGGAGCACTGTGTCTCTGGGCTGAAGGCCCACAGAATGCTCTCTCCCACAGAACAGCGGATGGGCGGCAGCTAACACCGTACCCGTGTTGGACTGCTGTCCAAGAAGCCTGCAGTTCAAGCCTGCCAGGCAAAGAAGAATGATGGGCGTTCCAAGGGTCTAGTTAAAACCAGCCCACTCCTGTGGAGGCGGAACCCTGGTGGCCTAGTGGTTACATGGTTGGCTGTGTCCCATGGGGTCCGTAGTTCAAAATCACATGCCTCCTCTAGGGAGAAAGACTTTCTACTCCTGTAAAGAGTTAAGAGTCTCAAAACCAACAGGGCTGGTTCTCCCTTGTCACAAAGCCCCATGATAAGAGCCCTGTGACTGATGGGAAATTTATGGAGGAATTGAGGTCCATGCTGAGCCCACTGACCGTGGATGGTGATAAGCAGGTGACCCCTCCACAGCTCCAGTTTCGTGCCAGGTGTCCTGCCTCAGGCTTCAGCCCCTCATGCTCCCGTAAACACTTGGAGCCTTGGAAACCCTCTCCAGGTTGCTATCAGTTGGGATTGACTCAGTGGCAGTGGATTTGGTGCAATTTTAAAAAACTGGTATGTGCCAGGCATGGTTCAAGAACATGACAGGGACGAATCTCACCAATTCCCTGCCCTCCCGCAGCTCACCCTCCACTGAGAGGTGACAGTCCTAAGCAGGGGGAAATGAGTAAGTCCTAGGGGGTGAGGGTGAAGGCTGCCCAGAGAGCTTCAAGCTGCCAGCCTTTACGTTAGCAGCCAGGAGCAAGCATTTGAGCGATGGGCGGGTCTGAGAAGATGGCAGGGGAGGAACGCCTGTGCTGGAGGCGGCAAGGGCCGGTGGACAAGGGAGAACTGTCCCAGGTTTGACAGTTGGGGTTGGTTCCACTTGAACCCCTGGGAGCCCAAGCTCGTCACAGCTCCTCAGTGGACAGTTTGGGGGAGATGAGAAGCAGAGGGAGCACTGGTGTCTCAGTGGGCAAGCGCTCGGCCACTAGCCCTACCATCCCTGGTTCGGACCCACCAGTCACTTTACAGGAGAAAGAGGCATTTGGCTTCACTGAAGGCGTACAGCAGTGGGAATCCTTTCTGGAAGTTCTGCTCGGTCCTACAGGGTCACCACGGGTTGGAATTGGTTGGCAGTGCAGTATTTATTTGTTTATATATATTTTTAATTAAATAAACAAACCCGTGGGGCTGAGCCCCAGTGGCATAGTGGTTGAGTGCAGGACTGCAACCCATTGGCTTGGCGGTTCAAATCCAGCAGCAACTCTCCAGGAGCAAGGCTGGGTAGCTCCCATGACCACCAGAGGACAGTGACGCCCCAAAAACAAAAAACAAAAAAACCCGCATTCAGCAGCTCTAGCTTCCCTGGGTGTCAGTCTTCCATATGCGTTGTCCAATGGAGCGGCTAGCCCAGGCCTTTGTTCTGTCCTGTTTTCTCGGCCAGCCTTGGAGTGTGCTTCGCCTGGGTTGCATTGGAACTGGTGCGTTGGTATTGGGAAGCGCCGTTAGCGTCCTGTTCTGATTTTGATCTTCCCGCAGGTGCAATCGTCTCACTGCCGACAGCTGCGGTGTCGAATGGGGAGCCAGCTGCCTTTGTGGGCAGGAGCGCTCTCCCTGACTCATGGACCCCATGCCTGCGCGTCCATTACAGAGTTGTTTGCCTTCTCCCCAGGACCCCGGGGGCTGGGGCTTATGTCACGCCTCTCCCCAGTGGTAGACAGGGAGGGCGGTGCCCATGCCGCTGTGTGAACATGTGAAGGTCATGTGAGAGGGGTGCGTTTTAAGAGCCTCTCAGTTGGCATCCCAAGACCGTGGTCATCTTCCTAACCGTGACCTCTTCCCTCGCAGGAACTGATGCCCTGGGATCCCCCCTACTACAGCGGGGTGCTCCGTGCCGAGAGGTGAGTGTGCTCCACCCAGGTGGGAGACGGGAGATGGAAACACAGGTCCCACGTTGCGCTGCTAACAGCCAGATCAGCGGCTCGACCCACCAGCAACTGTGGGATGGAGATAGGCTGTCTGCTCTTGCTAAGACTGACAGCTTTGTCGTGTGGTGGTGCAATGTTTTCATTGCTCATAACCTAAAGGCTGGCGGTTCAAGCCCACGAGGCGCTCCTCCTCACTCTTTGCAGGTAAAGCTTTGCAGCCTCAGATCACGTATGGGCACAGCACTCACTGTCCTGGAGGGATTATGTGAGTCGGAGCCGACCCGGTAGTTTGGTGGGTTATCCTAAGATGCCCTGGTGGTGCAGCTGTTCATTGCTTGGCTGCTAGCCCAAAGGTTGATGGTTCAAACTCACCAGCTGCTTCAGAGAAGAAAGATGAGGCTGTCCACGCTCGGACAATCTCGGAAACCCTGTAGAGACCGTTCCCCTCGGTCCTATCAGGTCCGTATGAGTTGGCGTCAACTCAGTGTTGTGGTCGGTGCTTTGTTTCTACAGCAGTCCGATCCAAGTGGGAGCCCTGGTGACCCGGGTCACGCATTGGGCTACTAGCCACGGGATCCGCCGTGCAAAACCGCCAGCAGCTCCTCAGAAGAACGAGGAGGCCGTCCGTTCTCGCCGAGTGCCAGCCTGGGGAGCCCGCACGGGCAGTTCTGCCCTGCCCTGTGGGGTTGCATGGGTCAGCCTTGACTGGACGGCAGGGAGTTTTACTGCCCACTTTAGAAACGTGTGTGTGCCTCTCACACTCACCCCCTCTGCTGGCCTGGCCCGCTCAGGCCTGGCCACAAGGGTGTGCATAGTCCCAGTGTCACACTTTACCTGGACACCGCCCCACGCTCCCCATACCTCCAAATCCCCCCCAAGGCCACTTCTTCCCGTGCTTAGGAAATTTCCTTGGGTAAAACTCCCACCTGCCCCAGCATGTGGCTTAGTCCTGGTGTACGTTTGCCTACGTTTGATAGTAAGTCCTGCAATATCGTACAAGCAAGTTCACCTGTTCACCTGTGGTGCTTGTTACAACTTTCCTGGGGTGCAGCCTCCTGCTCCCTTCTTATCTGTGAAGGCCTTAGGGACCGGGCTGTTAGAACCCAGCTGTGCCATGTCCCGGCGGAGGGTAGGGGTGGGGGGCAGGGTGAGGTGCTCAGCGGTGCTCTCCTGGACCCCTGAAGGAATAAAGACTCACCAAATGCTCTGCTATGCTTTACAGGAGTAGAAAGCCTGGTCTTTCTCCCTGCAGAGTGCCTGGTAGATTACACTGAAGAGACTGGTAGATTTGAACTGCTGCCCTTACAGTTACCAGTCCAGCTCATAGCCATTTCGCCACCAGGGCATCTTAAAAGTAGTAGCTAACTCTCCAGAATTAGACTGTGTGCAGGCATGCATGCCGCTTCACTCCCTGGCACTTGGTGTAAAGTAGACAGTGACCACTTTGACCAGCTCTTTTCTGCACCGATAGGACGACCTGTTGCAGGGTCCCTTGGTATTTGAGGCACTCACATGCTTCCCTTCCTATATTGAGCTCCTCGGAGGACTTTCATTAAGCCATGTGTCTCCAAACCAAACTTATTTACAGATCATAGTTCTCCCGAAATCATCAAAAAGACCAGGCTTACTGATTCGATAGTCCGGTGGAACCCCGAGACAGTGGAAGTCACCTTGCAGGCTCAGTGTTCAGCCGCGCAGCACACAGGTCTATGAGGGAAGTCTGCACGCCTCGGAATACCTCACCGTTGGCGATCACAAGGCCAGCATGTCCCCAAGGGCACACTCCAGAGGGCCCGGCAAGGAGGAGGCACGGGAACAGGAAACACAGGGAGCAAGTGGACTACCGCAAGTGAGGATTGCGGTCAAGGAGATGAAATACAATGTGTACAAGCTGTGGGAGGGAAACGTGGTGATCGGCTTTGTAAACAATTCACAGCACATCGTTTTAAACCACTGACTGGTGTAAAGCAGTTTGTGACTCTAGGAAGTGTGTAATACTCCCTTGGTGACAGAGGTTTTGCACAACCTGACGAATTCTGAATCAATAACCACAAGCTGATCTGGGGAGCACATGTAACCTCCAGACATCCAGGGATGTTAGTTTATCTCAGTCCACATTTCCATCATGTCGTTAGGTAGGTGCTGGGGGTGGGGGGGTCCCCTATGGTTCCTCAGGACCCCATGTACAACAGAACAAAGCACTGCTCGATCCCGGGCCACCATGACAGTTGTCATGGTTGACCTCATGGCTACAGCCACTGTGTCCATCCATCTTGCTGGGAGTGGTCCTCCTCTTTTTTTTGTTGATCCTCCACTTGACCAAGGCTGATATCCTTCTCCAGCAACTGTTCCCTCAAGTGTCACCACCCTCCCTTGGAAGGAGCATTCTGGTTTTACTTCTTCCACGACAAAAAAATGTCTGTGTTCTTCTTGCAGTCCATGGCACTTTCAGTATTCTGTACCAACCCCGTCATTCAAATGCATCGATTTTTTTCCCGTCTTATACATTGTCCAGCATAGTTAGTGCCTTATACATTGATGCGTAGTTAAGTGTCTTGACTGCTCCTTCTTTGAGCATTGATTGTGGATCCAAGCAGGATAACATCCTTGACAACTTAGGTCTGTTATGTTTTTCATAATATTACCTATTGCTCCATTTTTAAGGATTTTGGTTTTCTTTACATTGAATTATAATCCACACTGTAGTCTTTGATCTTCTTCAGTAAATGCTTCAAGTTTTTTTTTTTTTTTCACTTCCATCAAGTTTCCTTGCTCGTTTGCTTATTTGGTTATAGTTTTCAGTTGGATTCTCTAAAGAGGCAAAACAAGTGTGTGTGTGTGTGTGTGTGTGTGTGTGTACATTTACATAGTTGAAAAGTCACCAAATCAAGCCTGAGGATCAGATGTTAAGTCCACGGGTCAGATATTAATCTGGAGGTCTCTGGCCCACAAAGCTTGAACTCAAGATCATCAGGAAGACTGCAGGTGAATGAATCTGTAAGCTCAGGAGGTTAAATGGCAGGCCATCTGGTGGCTCCCAAGATTGCAGGCAATATGGCAGGCTATCAGATAGTGTTTAAAAAACCAGAGATCAAAGAACCAAATGCAGGGTCCAAACCCAACCTTTTCCATAGCATCCACTTATATAGGAAGTAGTTCCTACCTCTGAGGAAACTTCCTTTCACTGACGTCGGAGCTGTGACTTAAGAAAGAGGTTTGCATTCCACCCTAATATTCTTAGAGCTGACTGGGTATTCATAGCTGATTCCAATATGGAGTTGGTTGCCTTGTGTTAAGCCCCATCTAGGGGGAATTTCCAGGCCTTAATTATGAAGCCACAGAGAATCCTGGCTCAGGCAAGCAACCCCAAACCTAACTATCCCAGTTACTGATTAAATAAGAGAAACAAGAAGAAAGGGGTGTGGTATGCCGGAGGAGGGCTTGTAACAATTCAGGGGCTTAAAAGTCTATTTTAAGTAGCTTAAGAGCTAAGGACTCTATTTTGATTTGAGGTTTCAACTAAAACAAAGCAAAACAAGACTGGGCTGAGGCACACAGTTAATATAAAAGAAAAGAGGGAAAACACGCTAGTTTGATTTTGGAACCAGAAAAGTGGAACAACGTGATGATTTCAGAATCCTTTTAAGATTCGTTGACTTTCGAGTAAGCCTTAAATGTGCGGTTTGACATGGAATGAAAATAGAAGGGGCTTTTTCTGCTTTGAACTTTACTTCAAGTTAAACCCAGGGACTCTTTATTTTCCTTCTTTTATGTTAGATACTTTTGGTTTATGTCAAGCTTCTGAAATGCCCACCAAGAAAAAGGAGTCTATTTGCAAGAGGAGAAGGAGTTAAGACACTTCAAACCTGCCAGAGGTCGATGAGACAAATGGTGGGGATAACCGAGCAAGGCTACAAATCCGTAAATCTTAAGGAACTGCCAGATTTTAATTTTTTCTTTGTCCAGTTTTAGTACTTGGACTTTTAGTTTAGATTAGTGAGTAAAATGAATGCCTTAAATTATCAGAAGTGTTTATGAAATCGACATTGAATTGTAGTTTGGAGTAGTCAATAATTCATACAATTACCAAAAAAAACAAACTGCTTCTCAGACACATTCATGGAGAATCATGCTCTCTTCCTTGCCCCTCCTCCTCCTCCTTCCTGGTGGTTTATTGTGCCCTTCTGCATCTGATGTTGTCATCTTTTATTGCTTTGGGGCTTTACTCTTCTGTCAGCAGTGGATGTCAGTGCCTCATAGTCCACTTGTTTTTGTGCTATTGTATATAAAGATAGTGACAAGGAAGTGGAATCCCCTAGCCCCTCCTTGCGAGGTGGAGTCTGATAGTCTAATGGGCATTCATAGGTGGGGGGTGGGGGGGTGGGCGGGGGGAGGGCTTCAAGCAATTTGTGGAGAAATGCAATGAAAAGGTAATGGGATTTCCCAACATGCTATTTGAAGCCCACCTCATCAAATACAGCAGGACTGCTCTGTGATATAACTAGCCAGGAAGCACTGGTTGACTCCACACACTCACAGGAGGGTGGTAATGTGGTTTTCCAGGGTGAATGCACACAGTTGTTATGCGTTTGGGAGGTGGTGTTCAAAAATCACATTCTTTTTAATGAAAGCCTTCCAAATTTGCAAAAGTAGAATGACTAGATCTTTATAGATAGGTAGATAGGCCAAGGTAGTGTCGAGTCATGTCCCAGTTTGGATCATTATCAAATATTTTGTCTGATGGGCTTCAATCGTCCTTTTTTCTTGCCTTTCACTTCCTTTCTCCTTTCTTGTTACTGCTGTCTTTGCCTCCATTCTTGCTTTCTCCTTTGGTAGTGAAGCACAGTATTTTAAAAATAAACCCTAGACTTCATGCCATGGTACATATTAGTTATATATCTCTAAAAAGTAGGTTCTTTTTATGTAACTCCTATATCTTCATTGCTTTGGCAAGTTCATAGTAATTCATTGGCATCATCTAATCTCCAGTTTTATTCCTATTTCTTTTAAAGTCTTAACAGTGCTTCATGGTCATTTATCTTGTTTGAAGAAGCCCTGGTGGGGTACTTGTTATGAGTTCGCTGGCTGCTAACTGCAAGCTCACCGGTTCAAAACCACTAGGCTCTCTGTAGGAGAGAGATGGGGCTTTTTACTCCCGTAAATAGTCTTGAAAACTCAGAGGCAAATCTGCCCTGTCTTACAGGGTCGCTGTGAGTCAATGGCAGTGAGTTTTGGTTAGGGTTAGGTATAATAGCCTGTCCTTTGACAGGGAACTGACAGGAATCCAAGCTGATTGAGAAGAGGACATGAAACAGATATAATCGCTAATGTCGGATAGTTCATGCCTGAAAGCAAGAGAATACCAGAAGGATGTTCTCCTGTGTTTCGCTGACTTTGCAGAAACACCGGACTGTGTGGAACATAACTAACTCTGGGTAACATCGTAAAGAATGATGTTTTGTGTGCTCATGTGGAACCTGTACGTGGACCAATAGGCAATCATTCACGAAGATTAAAGGGATGCTAAATGGTTTAAAGTCAGGAATGACGTGTCCCAGGGGAGTCTGCCCTGCCGTCCTTCTTCAGTCTGAGATTAGAAGTGCCCAGTGGGTTTCTGAGACTAACTCTGTACAGGAGTAGACGATCCCACTTTTCGATGGTGCAGGTTGTGGTTTCAGTCTGCTAACCTTGCGTGTTGTCAATAGCTCAGCACAGAGCTTCTACACCACCAGAGGACTTAAAACCTTCACTGATGAAGGTCAAAGACTCCCGCCTGCAGTGTGGATTATACTTCAGCAGACGCAAAGAAAAGGGAAGTCCTCACAACTGGGCCAATAAGCAACATCAAGGTCAATGGAGAAAGCGTAAAGTTGTCAAAGATCTTATTTTGTTTGGACCGACAATCAATGCCCGTGGGAACAGCAGTGCGGATATCAAATGACCTAGCGCGGCGGGACGGTCTGCTGAAAGGACACCTTTAAAGTTTCCAAAAGCAAAGCTGTCACTTTGAACACTAAGTTACACCTGTCCCAAGCCATGCAACAGACTTGTCTCGGAGGAAGTGCAGCCAGACTCTGCGCAGAGGCCAGAATGGCGAGACGCGGCCTTGTGTACGCTGGGCCTGTCATCCAGAAGGGTCAGTTCATGGAGAGAGAGAGGAAGGCCCTCAACAAGATGGAGGGACACAGCGGCTCCAGTGAAGACCTCCAGTATGAGACTTGGGAAGACGATGTGGGGCTGTGTAGTGTTTTTGACAACACCTAACGACGACACACAACACAGTGACCTGGAGGCAGTTAGACAGGTTTCCAGCATCGCTCTGTTCTTTTGTAACTACCCCCGCTCTGTTTATCCAGATGGAACAGGAGTTCTCCCAGGGTCTTTTAAGAGCACGCATTTAAAGATGCCATCCAACTGTGACTTTATAATCGGGCTTAGACAATTGCTCCTCATGCCCAAACCTGTTGTGTGTCACCGTCTGTTGAGTTAAAGGTGGCTTCTCCGACAGCCCTGTCAGACTCTGCTCTTCCCAATGTGTGGTTCTGGCCAGGTCCACCCAGGCCCTCTGGCAGGCACGGCGAGCGGAGGCACCGTGGACAGAGCAGCTCTCTGTACACTTCCTTTCCGCTCGTGAAGAGAAGGGAGGGCAGCCACAGCCTCTCTGTACCCACCCTCCCCCTCCGGGATTCTGCGACTGCACTTCATCGTGGGGTCATTTTTCACTCAGTTCAGGCTGAGGTTTTTGGAGAGAATTTCCTAGTTCTTTCTTTACCTTAGTTCCAGGCGCATCCCGATGAAAATATCGGCCTGACTCACAGACTATGGTTCCGAGTGATTAAAAAATAACAACTACTCAGAAGGCAGTTAAAGGGGAATTTTCTTTCTTTTAAAAGTTTTATTGGCATGTAATTCACATGCCATACAATTCAGTAATTCAGTTACCTCAAGAAGAACCTTGCGATCTCCACCACAATCAGAGCATTTTTCTTCATTGTTTCCCATAGTTTCCCATTTCCCCCCAACCTGTCCTGCTGTGCCCCCAAGGGACCATTCATCCAGTTGCTGTCTCAATACATTTACCTATTCTGGATTTCATATACAGAAAAACATGAAGACAAAACAAAACCAACAATAGTAAAGTAAAGCACAGAAACCTCAGTCAAAAAGAACGCAGAAAATATTAAAAGCTAGAAGCAATTTAAAATGGATCAAAAAGGAAGCCAAAATAACAGTGACATTTCAATCTAACCGTGTCTGCGGTGAAAAGGAGAATTTGCCTGTTGAGGGTCTCTCCTTGATGGCTACATGTGAGGCTCTGTATTTGTGGCCTGGATGTGTATTTTGAGATATAATTCAATTCTGTTCTTAAAACAAACAAACAAAAAGGCTTCCTTGTCTTGTGCCCTTTTAACAGGTTGATGATATATGTTGTTCCTGGAAAAGGTATAAACCCGCTCTTAGTCTCTCCGCCATCCGGAGGGTGCCTCTGCTCCGACCTCACCATGTCGTCTCATAAGACTTTCAGGATCAAGAGATTCCTGGCCAAGAAACAGAAGCAAAATCGGCCCATTCCCCAATGGATTCGAATGAAAACTGGCAATAAGATCAGGTACAACTCCAAGAGGAGACATTGGAGAAGAACGAAGCTGGGTC